>RJWM01009562.1:0-67295 GCA_004363535.1 Dasyprocta punctata
AGAGTTTTAGCATAAGGAAATGATCATTATTTTGATTTACTTCAGCAGATAGGTAAGAACTGAAAGAATTCTTTGGATTTTGAAATTTTGTGTTCTTCATGGTTTTTCAAAAAGGAGGTTGAGTGAGAGTTGGTGAGGAGTTAGACTTTTGAGAGATTGCATTCTGTGTTGGGAGTCACATCGAAATGGTAGAGATGGCATTTAGTACTATTCTTTCAAGAAGAGTATCTTGCTGGTGTGGTGGTACACAACTGTAAGCCTGTAACCCCCACACTGGGGAGGCTGAGGTAGGCCAGCCTGGACAGTCTAGTGAGTTCAAGGCCAACCTGCACTATAAAGTGAGATCCTGTCTTAAAAAACAAACCAATAAACAAAAGAGAGTGTCTCAAGAAAACCAAGAAAATAGAGGTAAAGCAAGCTTTGGACCAGTGGCTGATGGCTAGCAACCCCTGCCCCAATCATCATTCATAACTTTTTTAAAACTAGGTAGGTCACTTTAAGGAAGTAGTTTCTCATCCTAGCGATTGCACCTTAGCAAATCCATGCCACTGCAGGTTCACTGTTACTAGTCAGAATGATGTTAGTAACAAAAAATAATATAAATATCAAATAGTACTCTGTCTAAAAAAAAGTTCTATATTTAAAAAAATAAGCACTGATTATCCAGGAGCCAGCTTTTCATTTCAGTCTCTCATTAACTTGGTCTAAAAGAGATTGACAGTGACTATGAATCTTCATTCAGCAAGATTGAGGTATGTTTTTTTTGCTATGATCTTTGGAAAAGTGCATAATCAAGCATAAAATTTTCACTTAATGACACAGAGCAGTGAATTTGGGCAAAAGTTTATAAAGAGTTTTGATATCGTGAGACTAACTTTCAATCAAAATCCATAGTGCTCTTCTGTGTGTCAGTAAGCATAGAAATACTGAAAGGGTAAATGTAATAAAAGCTATGCCATAATTGAACTTTTGGCTATGATCAAGAGGCTGCATACATGAACAAAATTATCATCTCAAATGACTGTTAAAAGAACTGTAAAGAAGCAAGCTTCTTTTTGACATAAACTCAGCCAATAAACCATCTTGCTAGCAGGTTCTAAAGGTCTCAGCTTATCACTTCCATAAAAGAGACAAACTGCGAGTACTTATTAAGTACCAAAGTGTTCATTGTGTATTGTTTTGCCTAAAGTGGAATAATTGTACTTATTTTTGTCAGGTTTTTTTAAAAATTTTATTTTAAAGATAGTAAAATCCAACAAAACAAAAACAGAACAAAGTCAATCAAAACAAAGCAGTAGAATAGGTACAGAACTTTAAAGCAGGACACTAGGAAAACAATTGCTACTATAGTATATCTTGTTATCTTCACAGTAGTTGTCCATTTCATCAGGTATAGCAAAATCAAACCAAAAACAAAACAGAATAAAACCAATCAAAACAGAATATTGAATAAAGCAAAACGATCAGAATAAAGCAAAGACAGTGAGAGCAATATTTGGCCTCAAAGACAAGATAGAAGGAAAACCCCCCTATTTGCCACATTGCATACTGTCATCCTCCCAAGAGATGCTCAGACTGCTGGCCGCAGGCCTACAAAATCCACCAAACAATATGAGCATTTAGTTGCTTTATGTACCTTAGTTGCTTTTAATTTAGCTAGTTCTCTAAACCAGCAGGTTGCTATGGGGGTGGGGAGAGGAGGGTTGATTCTCAGTCCGTGCTGCACTAGGCTCATGGGAGGCACGGATTTTTCTCTTCCTGGAACTTGTTGCACCGCTTACCAGGAAGGCTGGCTAGTTGTCTTCTGGTTGGATCCTCCCAGACCCCATCACGGTGGGTTCTCGGGAAGCTCTGATCTTTCTCTTCCTGGAATCCATGCCACTCGCGCTGCTTACCGGGTTTTTTGTCAGTTTTACAGCTTTGTTAGGATGGTAAAATGAAATAATGTGATCTTTTTTTTTTTTGTATTGTACACAGATAATGTATTTTTATTCAAAATATTCCTTTATTTAGATACAAATAACATGAAATTAGGAATCTTTATATTTTGCCTCAGTAATGTGTATTCTAAGCTGGATTATGTAAATCAGTTAATATCCACTACATTGTTTTAAATTGGTAGTTTTTGAGAACTTTTAACTATCGGATATTCATAATGTTGTGTGCATATGTTAAGTGTCATACTACAATAGTTTTTATAGGATTGCTAGCTAACATTTTCTTTTATGGGAACTGAGACTCCGTGTAACCAGACTGATACAGCTAATAAGTAGTAAAATGAGTATTGCGCACATGTGTATATGGGGGTAGGATACTGGGGATGGAACCTAAGGCCTCTTGTATACTAACCATGTGTACTGCAACTGAGCTGCACCGCAGCCTATACAACCAGTGTTCTAATTTGGGTTATTCCTAATTCCTAGTTGCTTGCTTCACCATCACAAATATGACTGCTGTCCTGTCAATTTATAAAAGGTAGCCTTTCCTTTTCATTGGGTAACTTTTCCTCTTTTTCATCTTTATTTGCCATTTATCATACTTTAATAAATATTTTGGCACCTACAATATGTCAGATGTTCAAACTGCTTACAACAATTAAACACAGAAATGGAGTTGAAGTTCTAATTTACATGATACTTAAATGACTAACATAATAAGGGTGTCAGGTAATGAGATAGGTCTTGTGGACAGTGCTAGGAGGGGGTGGCAGGGTATTTAGGGGAGGAAATTTATATTTCATTACTCATAAAAAATTTATATTTTATTGTCTGTGGAAACTGAAATTATATAATTAAAGGATAAAGAGTCAAAGTAGGGGGTTTTTTGTAACTGATGTAAGTAGGGATTCAAAATAAAATTAGTCCTAGGGTTTTAAGGCAGAGTTGTGAATCTCTAGAACATTGCCAGAAGTACACTACATTTTGTGCATGCCAGGGAAGGGGTGGTCTTCCTTGTGGAGCTCATGGACTCCTTTACTTCTGCCCAGAAGCAGGGGAAAAAAATTATTACCGTGAATTTTTTTTGTCCCTGTACTACTTAGTGTTTTGATACGCCTCATTCCCACTGAATGATTCAGGTACTTTTAGTTGCCAAAATCAACAGTAAAGCATCTTATAAAATATATTTTCCAGTAACCCCCTCAAAATAGGTGGATCTTGGAAGCAACCCAAATGCCCATCAACCAATGAATGGGTAAAAAAGTTGTTTTTTTAATATATAACAGAATATTACTCAGTCATAAAGAAAGATAAAATTGAGATATTTATAGCTGAATGAATGGACCTTGAGACTATAATCATAAGTTAAATAAATGGGACACACATGTAAATATTGCAGTATCTCTCTGGTGCAAGAAACTGAAAATGTAAATAAAACAAAAATGTACAATAGGTACTGTGAAATAGGAAAATAGAGATGCGAAGATTAGATGAGAGGCACTTAACATCAGGTTGCAAAATAATACATTCTTTAAAAATTCAAATGTTAAATATTGTGTGACCAAAAATAAGAGAAGCAATTCATTTGACTTTGGAGTGAGAATGGGCAAGTAGACTGAGACAACTGTTAAATGTAGGAGGTTTAGATCAATTTGGAATTGATCAAATACTGAATCAAGGAAACCACTCTAGGAAGAGGATCTGATGAGGGCAGATACCTGGAGGTGTAAAAGTATCTATCCTTACCAGATATTTCAATGTGCTCCCATGATTTTTGATAATGTAAATCAGTAACTGTTAGCATGTATAATTTGCCTGTTCTGTACTATGAACTCTTTTTAGGCAAAAATCTGCTTGCTTTTATTTACCATCGCTTTCTCTTTATACACTAGATGTGCAGTTAAGTATTTGTTAAATAATAAAAATACTTCTTTTCTTTTAATTTTTCAGAAGATCTGCCCAGTCCCCCATGGTGCTGGGGATTGAACCTAGAGAGAGCTGAGCTACATTGCAAGGCTTCCCCCGCCCCTTTTATATTTTGAGAAAGGGTCTTGCTATGTAGTTTAGGCTGGACTTGGACTCACTGTGTAGCCTAGGCTGGCCTCAAACTCACAGCAATGCTCCTGCATCAGCCTCCAGAATGCTAGGGTCACAGTGCTGGGATTACAGGTGTGTGCCACCATACCAGGCTATGCCCTTTTGTTATTGTTGTTATTGTTTTTGGTATTGGGAATTGAACTCAGGATGTTTTGCTTGCCGTGCAAATGCTGTGCCGCTGAGTTATATCCCGGACTGTTTTATTTTTAAGATAGGTTTTTTTTTTTTGAGGCAGGGAGGGTCTCACTATGCAGTTCAGGCAGACCTTGGGTGCACTTTGTAGCCCAGGCTGGTCTTGAACTTGCAACAATCCTCCTGCCTCAGCCTCCTGAGTACTGGGATTACAGGCATGCACCACCATGCCCGGCATTTGAGACAGGGTCTTGCTATGTAGCCCAGGGTGAACTTGAACTCACTATGTAGCCCAGGCTGCCGTGAACTCATGCCTTAGCCTTCTGAGAACTGGAATTACAGGTGCACATCACCACACCCACTGCAAGCCCTTATTTTTTGAGACATGGTCTCACTTAAATTATCCAGTGTTTCCAAGTTGCCCAAGCTGACGTTGATCTTGCACTCCTCCTACTTCAGCATCCTGAGTAGCTGGGATTACACATCTGGCTCAGGAGACCATTTTTTAAAAGTATTTTTGAGGGCTGGGAGTTCGGCTCAATGGCCAAGCGCCTGCCCTGGCAGGTGTGAGGTTGTGAGTTCGATCCCTGGTGCCGCCAAAAAAAAAAAAAAAAAGTATTTTTGACAAGCACACTGCATTTAGATTTGGTCCTATAAAATGTAGATCTGTGAGAGCCTGTAGGCAGGGGAATTAGTTTATATAGAAGGCAGTAGAGGGTCCAGGATTCTAGCCTCTGATGTAATTAAGTACAGTAGTTAAATGACCTTCTCTTAGGGTTGCTCTTTTCTTACCAGTGTAAGAGTATTGATGATTAGTAAATTTTCTCTCACCTAGACTACTCAGAGATTATGTAATTCCTGCTTATTGTTTATGTGTGAGTATTAGAGGGGAAAACAGTTTTGGGGACATGGTGTGCACTCAGTAGATGTATATTCAATTAAAAATCCAAAGCATAAGTCAGGACTTTTCAATTGGAGAGATTAAATAGACTTTCAGAACCTTAACAATGTGATAAACAAAGTGCTGTAGCTATTTTTCTTAATTCGTTAGGACTCTCAGTATAGTGTTGTTCCTTTTATGTGTTGGCAACCAAATGGAAACATTGCTACAGAGTATGCAGAATTAAGTTTTGAAATGTAGATAAATGGTGAGTTTTATTCTAGGAGTCAAATAATTCAGAGACTTTTCATAAGTGACACAGTTTTATAATTTTCCTGGCAGTTTTTGGCATTAAACTATATTTGTTGGATAATGTTCATATTGAGTTCTAAGAAACTGGTGTTGGAAAGTTGTGTATGTGATGGACATCTGATTTCTTGATATGCAAGATACTTCTTAGCTCTAGGATTCATGCTTGTCCTGCTTTGAATTTATCTTTCTTGGGAGTTAATGTGAAATTTGATTTGTTAAAACTATGATAGAATTTTAAATTTAAGTATTGATAACACTAGAAAAACTTCAGTTGTTATGCTTTCGTAATAGCCAAGGGCATTATATTTATGTGTATCCCTTTACAAGTTAAAGAATAGAAAACAAATTTAGTACTCCATATTGTTTAGAGGCCAATACTAAGAGTTGCAACATATGCCAAGGAAATTACTGTAGGTAGGCGGGGTTATTCTGAAAAGAATATATTTTATTTACCTGAAATCTGAATTGTTTTGACCCTGAATAGCACAAAATTGCCTTATTAAAATGGAGTGTGTGGAGTATGTGCTGGGAAAATACTTTGGAAGTATTTTTTAAAAGCTTTTCTATATACGTTTTGTGAGAATTAGACTGCTATTCTATATTTCTTTATGGTTTTTGTTTTTCAGGTATTTAAAAAATACTTAATCATTCATGAGTTGAGTCTCACTCTTGAGTTATGGATGACAAAGCTTCTGTTGGAAAAATCAGTGTCTCTTCAGACTCAGTATCTACTCTTAATAGTGAAGATTTTGTCTTGGTATCCAGGCAAGGAGATGAAACACCATCTACAAATAATGGAAGTGATGATGAAAAAATAGGACTCAAGGTAAAATTTTATAACCTAAGTTTATTTTTTTTAACCCATTGCAAAACTTAGCCTTAATGGAAAAGGGATATGAGGAAAAGTAAGACTATGGAGTTACTTCTTTTTTAATAATGTTGCTAAGAGTTATATACATAGTGAGAAATTGAGATTTGGTCAAGAATTTTTACTTTGACTAGCCTCTCCTTCCCAAATTTTATAATGCTCCTGTCAAAACTAGCAGTTACATTATAAACATTTGTAATTTTAGTATTTTCATTTTCCATTAGAGGTGCTTGTTTCTTGATTTATGAGTGCCTTTATATGTAGTATAAAGGTACTCAGTATAAAGGCACTCATAAATCATTAGTGCTAGTTAATAAAAATGAAGTATAGGATTATTGAAACAAAACTTTATCTCTTTATCTTCTCTCATAAAGAACTGTTACCTTTCCCATATGCTGTTATTGTTCTGAATTTTATAGAGATAAATGAAAAAAGATTAGCTGTTTAAATTGTCATTTAAAATACAAATAATTTTTAAAATACTTTAATTCTTGTTTACATCTGTTAATTCAACAAGTGTTTATTGAGTAATGACTATGGTGCCAAATATTTAGGTACTGAAGATATAGTGAGCAACACAGACAAAATCCCCTGGCCTCTTAAGAATTTTTATTTTAAAGGAGAAATAAGATTCTAAAAAGGTAAGAAAATAAATGTCAGGTTAATTTAGTTACTGTGAAGAAAAACGAAGGATATGTTGATAAGAAGTGATTGACTTTATGATTATAGTTAATTGACCTTTAAAAACCTTTGCCAAAATTCTGGAAACACTCTTACTCCTACTCATACATTTACAGGAGCGGGGGAAAAAACCCAAATGACAGATGAGAATTTAGAGAAGATCTTGAGATGACCCTTGAGTGAGACCTGAATTAAATGAGGAAAAAAAACTAGGGACTAAGGAAAGAACTCACAGGAGGATACAGCACATATAGGGACCCTAAAGGTAGAGGTTAGAGCAGAAGGAACATAGTACAAATCAGTAAGACACAAGATCCAGATGGGGAATCCTGTAAGAGACAGAGAGGGGTTGAATTATGTAGAACCTAGTGTGACTTAGGTAACATAGACTTTGTTGTAATGTGAAAGGAACTTTTGGAGAGTTTTGAATGGGAACATGATTGTTGCCAGGTAACCTGCTTCTAAAAGTGGTTTGCCAACTAAATGTTACTGGGTTCTAGGTTGCTTGCCTCTCCCTCTGGAGTTAGATTCCAGGTTCTTCTCACCTGAAACAACGAATTCAATAGAACAAGGCAAAAAAAAAAATTGTCGAAATTTATCCAAGAAAGTGAAAGTGAAGAGTGGGAGAGAAACTAGCTGTGCCAAGCAAGCTTGGACAGAGTAAAAGAGGAAAAAAGCAAGATTAAAGAGTACCCTGGAGAAAGCAGAGCAGGCTATCATGAGAAACAGCCAGGATAGCAAGCTCTTCATGACTTGCCTCTCCTTTTATGTTATCCAAATCTCCAGGAAACCCAAGAGAACCTCCATATAGCGGGTCCTGAGAGGCAATGCTGCAATCCCATGCCTCAGGTCTAGGCCATCCTATTAAAAACCTGCTCCAGATCTTGGGAGAAGTCCACAGGCAGAGGTTTAAGAACTGTTCAACGCTTGTGTCTGGGATCTTGTAATTAACAGGTCACGCCTACTTCCCTAGCCAGTTTTGCCACTCCCTACTGTCCTATGTCATTATCTCATTTGCATTTTTCAAAATTCAGCAGCTAAGAGGGATTGCCAGCATGACAGCATGTCCAGCTCCCCAGCTAAACTGGCAGTAATTACTAAAAACAATTCAGTCTATTCTAGAGAAAGTATAGCAAATGAAGAAATACTTTTTCAAGGAAATTTACTAAAATTTGATAACAGCAAGAATCAGTGTTGTTTGAACTAAGACCTCCCCTGCTCCTTCCTTGCCTTATCCCAAATGAACGAGACAATTCCACTCTAGACCGGTGCAGTCAAGGTGAGGCTTCTTTTCTACCAGCTCTCATTCCCCACGCTGTCTTCTAGGGAAGAGCAGTGCTCAGCATTTCTCATCCTCCTTCAGCTTCCTGTTGCTAGCCATGTGTGACTGAGAGGTGGACTCCCCTTTTCTGCCCAGTCTCTGCTTCTGGGACAAAGGCTGTACTTTGAGCACAGCAGCAAAAACTGGATGTTATTCAGTAAGAAGTGTGCCATTGTTCCCCCTCCTAGATGCAGATCCATGGCTTAGATTTTTGCATGTAGGGAAAAGCAGGCCATAAAACAGGTAATTCCTAAGCCCTCCCCAAAGGAAGAGTTGAAGCTTATGGTTACTCTAAAAAAAGTGGAGGCTTACTAAATTCAATAGTACACTCGTGTAATCCTATTTACTCTGGAGCCTAAGGCAGGAGGATCACAAGTTTGAGGTCAGGCTGGTACCTTATTAAGCCCGTGTCTCCAAATAAAATAATGAAAAGGGGCCTGGGAATGTAATTTAATGCAGGGACTTAAGTTCTTTCCCCAGTACTACCCCCCACCCCCACCCCAGAAGAAAGTGGAGGTTGTAATGAATGATAATTGGGAGATTAGTACAGTGATTGGACATTTAGACTTAATTAACTATAGACCTATTAGTTTGTCTAAGAAAATCAAGGAAGGATGGGGCTGGTAGAAGACCTCCAGGGGTCAAAAGAAATCTCAAAAGCTGACCTCTGGAAATTCCTCTTCAGAGAAACTCAAATTTGATTGATTTAGTATGTGGATTGGTTTATTCTCCAGTGCATTGTTGAAGTTGGTAGACTAATCAGCAGTTAGTAGAGCTTTAATTAATAGGTATAGTCAGAGAAACTGAGGGTGCTCTGTCAAAACCATTTTCATCATAGGGCAACTATGATAATTCCAAATTTGAGCTCCTTGAGGAACAACATCAGAAATTTAACATTGGCAGTAGGAGAACAATATACAAAATAAGCCACCCAGTCACTCAACAATCAAGTGCAAACAATAAAAAGTCCTGAAGTGGAAGCAACAGAACGCAGTCAGTACAACATATTGTCTAAAATGTCTGGTTTCTAACGAAAAATTGTTAGATATGCAACAAAACAAGAAAATATTGTTCATTTATTGGAAAAAAGGTAAGAAGAACTTCAGGTGAGAGTGACAGTCAGATTTAATATACGAAGCTTTCAGAGTGGCCTTTATGAATATGTTCAACTTGAGGAAATCATGCTTAAAGAAAAGAAGAAAGATAATAGCATTAAATAGAAATTATCAGTAAGGAGACAGAAATTATTAAAAAGAACCAAATAGAAACCTTACAGTGGAAAAGCACTGTAACTAAAGTGAGAAACTCATTAGAGTGCTTTAAAGGTCAATTTCACCTGGCCATAGGATTAATGACTTTGAAGAGCAGAAGTTACCCAAAGAACAGGAAAAATAAATGGAGAAAAGTGAACAACCTCGCAAATAGGGGACACTGTTAAATGTGCCAGTATACTTCTAGAAGTATCTGCAGGATGAGAGAAATGAACAGGAAAAAAAAAAAAAAATTCAGAGGAGTAATGCTTAAAACCATCCTAGAATTATTGAAAGGTAGTAGTAATCTGTGCCTCCAGGAAGCTCAGTGAACTCCAGGAATTGTAAATGCAAAGAAATCCATAACAAAAAGCCAGAAAGATAAAAAAAATTAAAAAAGGAAAGTCTTGAGACTAGCTAAATGATTCATCACTTATAGTAGAACCTCAGTAAGGTCTGTAGCTAACTGTTCGGCAAAAAAGTAGAGGCCAATGGAATAATACAGTCAGAGTGGTCAAAGAAAAAACTGTCAACTAACCTAATTTAGGCATACCTTGGAAATATTTTCAGGTTTTATTCTGCACTGCTTATATAAAGTGAGCCACAGGAAATTCTGGAGTGCCTAGTGCATATAAGTTATATTTGTACTGTATTATAATCTATTAAGAATACAGTACTTTTTAGTCTTTAAAAGAAAGCAATTGCATATACACTGTAATTTAAAAAATATCTCATTGCTAAAAAAACAAAAGTCAACAATCGTCTGAACTTTTAGTAGATGGTAGTCTTTTTACTCATAGAGAGTTTTTCATCAGTGTTGATGGTGGCTGACCAAAGTCTAAGTGATTCTGAAGATTGGGATGACTGTGGCAGTTCATTTGTGTTTTTTTGTTTTTTTGTTTTGTTTTGTTTTTTATTTTATGTGATTGTGGGGTTTGAAACGAGAAGCACTGAACTGTAATATCCCCATCTTTTTTTATTCATTTCTTTTTTTTATTTTAAAGAGAAAAAATACCCAGAAAAATCAAGAAGCAAACAGTCAAAAAACAGCAAAAGCAAAATGACAACGGCAACAAATAATAGCAATATAGAATTTCAAAACAAAACGGTAGGAATTTGGCAATGGTTGTTATATTACATATTGTTATCTTCAAAATAGTTGCTCAGGTTCTTCTTTATTTAATTTTCAGTTTCACTAAATTGTCCATGACCTTGAACCTGGACTGCCTCAGCCTCCCAAGTATCTATTATTAGAGATGTATACTACCATGCCTGGCACAACTTCTCTCTCCGTTCCTTTCCCTTCCCTTCCTCCCTCCCTCTCTGCCTTTATCCCTCCGCTTTCAATTCCCCTTCCTTCTCCTCCCCCACTCCTCTCCCTTTCCTCTCCCGCTTCCCTGGGGTTGGGGAAGGTGAGATTCTGGAGATTGAGCCCAAGGCCTTTGTACTTCCCTAACCCCTTTTACAGACAGTCTTGTTAACTTGCTGTGTTGTTCAGACTAGCCTCAAACATGGATCCTCCTGCCTCAGCTTCCTGGAATGCTAGGATTACAGGTGTGCAGCACTGTAGCTGCTCATGATTTCTTAAGACAATAATGACATTTGCCATATGAATTGACTCTTCATGAAAGACTTCTCTGTAGTGTGCGGTACTATTTGAGAGTACTTCAGTCACACTATAGCTTCTTTCAAAACTGGAGTAAATCATCTCAAGCTCTGCTGCTGCATTGTCAATTAATTTATATAATATTCTAAATCCTTTGTTGTCATTCCAGCAATGTTCATAGCATCTTTGTTTCAAGAAAGCACTTCTGTGCTCATCCATGAGAAACAACTCTTCATCCGTTAAAGTTTTATTATAAGATTGAACAAGTTTAGGCTCTTTTTTAGGATTCACTTGTAATTCTAGGCTCTTGCTGTTTTCACCACATTTGAAATAACTTCCAACACTGAGGTTTTGAACCCCTCAAAGTCATCTATGGGAGTTAGAATTTCTTCCACACTCATTTAATATTGATATTTTGATCTCTCATGAGTCACTCATGTTCTAGAATGGTGAGTGTTTCGTAGAAGATTTTCAGTTTATTTTTCCCAGATGCACCCAAGAAATCACTGTCTTTGGCACCTATAGTTTTATATGATGATTTTATTTTATTTTATTTTATTTAGGTACCGGGGTATCAAACTCACAACCTTACACTTGCCAGGAGAACACTTAACACTGCTGAGCTAAATCCCCAGCTTATACAATGTATTTATTAATGAGACTTGGATCTTGCTATGGTGGCATATGCCTGTGATCCCAGCACTCTTGGAGACTGAGGCAGAGGGTCACAAACTCAAACCCAGCCCAGGTAACTTACTGACTTAGGGAGAGCCTGTCTCAAAAAATGTTTAAAAAGGCCAAAAATGTAGCTTCGTGGGAAGGCCCTGAGTTCAACCTCTAGTATGGTTTAAAAATAAAAAAATAAAAGAAAAACTTGGAAGTAAAAAATTACCCCTTGACCCATGGATTGCAGAATGAATGTTGTGTTATTGACAGATATAAAAACAATATTAATCTCATTTAACTCTCCATCACAACTCTTAAGTGACAAAGTACATTGTCAATGAGCATTACTATTTTGAAAAAAATCTTTTTTTCAGAGCAGTAGGTCTTAACAGTGCATTGTAAACATATGTTGTCATCCACATTTGTTCCATTTCTAAAGCACAGAGTACATTGTGTGCTTATAAATATATAATGTATAATATATAATATGTAACATATAATATACATTTATAACATACATATAACATGTGTATATATATATAATTATTTTGGTACTCGAGATTAAACCCTGGCCTCATACATACTAGGTAAGCACTGCCAACTGAGATATGTCTCCAGTCCTTATTTAAATTTTATTTTGAGATGGGATTTTGCAAGGTTGCCCAGGCTGTCATCAAAGTTATGATCCTTCTGCCTGAAGCTCCCAAGTAGCTGGCTTTATAGTTATGCACCACCATGCTTTGTGATTTTGTTTGATTCTTAAGGGCCTTATGATGTTCAAAATGGTAAACAAAATTGTCTTCTACTTATATTAGCTCCTAACATAAGAATCAACCTGTCTTCTGAAACTTTAAAACCAGGCATTAATTTTTTTCCTGTCCAGCCATGAAAATTCTAAATGGCATCGTCTTCCAATATTACTATATTAAGCTGTTTTGTCTATAATGAAAACCTATTGGTTAGTGTAGTTGCCTTCACCAGTTACATTAGCCATATACTTTTGGATAATTTGTGCAGCTCCTGCATCAGCACTTGCTGCTTTACATGACACTTGTGGAGGTGGCTTCTTTCCTTAAACCTCATAAACCAGCCTCTACATTCAAACTTCTGCAGTTTCCTCACTTTTCTCAACCTGCATTGAATTGAAGAGATATAGGGCCTTCCTCTTGATTATGTTTTGTTTTAAGAGACTTGTGACCAGCGGGGCGTGGTGGCGCACGCCTTTAATCCCAGTACTCGGGAGGCTGAGGTAGGCGGAGCGTTGTGAGTTCGCAAGAGACTTGTGACTAGTTTAATGTTCTTTCTGGACCACAAAAACTTTATGTGAGCAATAGGCTGTCTTTGCTTTTTTTTTTCTCTCTCTTTCTCTCTCTGGACTTTTACTTGCATTCATAACTTGGTTATTTGTACATGCATTTCTCACTAAGTGTAATCATTTTTAGCTTTTTATTTGAAGTGAGAGAAGTGCCTGGCTTCCTTTCACTTGAACAGTTAGACCTTTGTAGAGTTATTAACTGGCCTCATTTCAATATGAGGAAACCAAGGAGGAGGGAGGTGAGTAACAGCCCATGGGTGGAACAGTTGGAATACACACACTTATTGTTTGCTGTTTCATATGATGCATTTTGTGGCATCTCAAAACAGTTTCAATAATAATATCAAATATCATATCATTGATCACAGATCACTTTAACGAACATGATAACGAAAAAGTTTGAAATAGTGCAATTACCAAAATGTGTCTCAGATTCATAAAGTTGGCACAAGCCATGGGAAAAATGGTAACTAAGCCAGGTGTGGTGGTGCATGCCTTTAATCCCAGTACTCGAGAGGCTGAGGTAGGAGGAGCGTTGTGAGTTCGAGGCCGGCTTGGGCTACAACACGAGTGCAAGGCCAGCCAGAGCTACATAGTGTGACCCTGTCTCAAAAAACTAGGGCTGGGAGTTTGGCTTACGCACCTGTCTGGCAGGCACAAGGTTGTGAGTTTGATCCCCAGTACTGCAAAAAAGAAAAAAAGAAAAGAAAAAGAAAGGAAGAAAAAATGGTAACTATACATTTGCACTGCTCAGGGATCCTACAAACCTGCAATTTGTGAAAGTATGCAATATCTGCACAGTGCAGTGAAGCAAAGTGGAATGTCTATATTCAAAACTGAAGGTTAAATACATTCTGAGAGGTGGTTTGTTACTAGCAGACCTGCTTATACAAAATTCTAGGGGAGGTTCTTCAGGCTGAAAGCAAGTGACTCCATATGCTAATTTACTTTATTTAGTTTTTAAGGAATATTTTATTTTATTATTTTATGGTATAGAGTTCAACCCAGAGCATGCTAGGCAAGAGCTCTACCTCTGAGCCACACACTGAGTCCCAAATGACAATTTTTATCCACATAACAAATTCACAAGTTCACCAAAGTCAGATGTGGTGGCAGGACCCTGCCTGGTGGGACAATGTCAGAGAGTACTAGTAAAGTACGCACATGAGCCTGGGTTCAGTCCCCAGCAAAATAAACGAAACATATTAATAAAGCCTAAATACCTTTTCCTCCTTTCTTTTGTGTTGTTTATATAACATATATACAGTATAGTGTTGCAGTATATTTCCCAGTAAATAGAAAAGAGATGTGGCAAAGTCGTATTTGGTCTAGAGAAATAACTCATGCACAAGAACAAATGAAGTGATGGAGAAATGATAAATAGGTTAATAAAACAAAAGCTGTAAATACACAGTTATTCACCTTCTTTCAACTTCTTTAAAGGTATTTATAGAATTACATAAAGTAATTATAACTTATTAGTTGATGAGTAACATTTTTAGATGTGAGATGTATAATTGCTACAAAAAGGGAGAACAGGAAATAGAGTTGAATAAAATTTCTGTCTCAGTGGAAATGTTTGTATACCTCACAAGCTGATTGTAATAAATTAAGGTATACATGCTAAGTTTTTGGGTCAACTAAAGATTTAAATATATATTTAGTAAAAAATATATATATATGTATGTATATATACACACACATATATAAATATCCTAGAAATGTAAATGGTGTATTAGAAAATATTTACTAAATACAAAAGAAAGTAGTAAGGTTGGAATAGAAGAACAAAAGTTGTAACACACATAAAAAACAGTAAAATGGCACTCCTAAATACAACTATTATCAATATCATTAAATGATTTTGGGGGATTGAACTCACAACCTTGCACCTGCCAGGCAGGTGTTTAAGCCACTGAGCCAAACTCCTGGCCCTATTTTTTTCGAGGCAGGGTTGTACCATGTAGTTCAGGCTGCCCTTGCTCACCTTGTAGCCCTAGCTGGCCTCAACTCCCAACGCTCCTCCTACCTCAGCCTCCCGGGTGCTGGGATTAAAGGCGTGTGCCACCATGCCTGGCTGACTTTCCGTTTTCAACCTTTTTGAGTAGCTTGGATTATAGGTATACCATGATATCTATAATCCAGGCTTAAATGTAAAATTTTAAGCATTACAGTAAAAAAAAACCTAATTGGATAAAAACTTTGATCCAGATGTATGCTATCTACCAGAGACATTTTATATTTATTCATTTATTTATTTATTATTTTTTGTGTGTGTGGCACCGGGGATCAAACTCACAACTTTGTGCCTGCTAGATAGGTGCTTAAGCCATTGAGCCAAACTCCCGGCCCTAGTCTTTTTCTTTGAGGCAGGGTCACACTATGTAGCTCAGGCTGGCTTTGCGCTTGCGTTGTAGCCCAAGCCGGCCTTGAACTCACAACACTCCACCTACCTCAGCCTCCTGAGTGCTGGGATTAATGGCATGGACATTTTATATTTAAAGATGCAGATGAATTTAAAAGGATGGAGGTACATTATGCAGATGACAACTAAAGGAAAACTGGAGTTGCTGTTCTGATATTAGACTTTATAAAATAGTGTCCCTTCTTACTCTAGTAATTATTTTGTTTTATTTTATTTATTTATTTTTTTTGCGGCACCGGGGATTGAACTCACAACCTCACACCTGCCAGGGCAGGCGCTTAAGGCACTGAGCCAAACTCCCGGCCCTATTTTGTTTTATTTTTGAGACAGAGTCTCACTAGGTAGTTCTGGGTGGCCAAGAACTCACTACATAGTCCAGGCTGGCCTCAAAATGGCAATTGTTCTGCTTCAGCTTCTCCAGTGCTAAGTATTTGCCACGACACCCAGCTTACTCTAATAATAGTCTTTGTTTTAAAGTCTAAGTATTTTTTGTTTTAGAGTGTTGACCCATCACAGGTCTATCAATTACATACCTAATGTAAGGTACCAACATACATGATGCAAAAAATGACCGAAACAGAAAAATAATTCTACAGTAGCTGTTGAAGAACACAATAACCTGTTTCTAGTTAATTGGTAGAAAAATTAGGGAATCAGTGAAGAAATGGATCCCACTAGTGAGGCAGGAGGATTGCAAACTTGAACCCGGTCTGGGCACCTTAGACTGCCTCATAAAAGGGAAGGGGGCTGCAGTTGTATCTTAGTGTCAAGGCCCTGGGTTTAGTCGTCAGTGCCACAAGATGATGACAGTGGTGGGGGTGGTATTGGTGGTGGTGGCAGTGGCTTGAACATTGTTGGCCTAATCTATCTTAACAGATCTGTGGGCTATTTAACCAGCAGTAGCAGAATATACATCCTTCTCAAAATATTCTAATCACTAGTGAATGAAAGTAGAAATCAGAAACAAGTAAAACTGAAAATATACAAATGGGAAATAGAACAACATACTTTTTTTTTTTTTTTTTAATACTGGCAATTGAACCCAAGGCCTTTGCAATTAGTTAGGTCTCCATTCCTTTCTTAATTTATTATTTTGAGAAAGGACCTTGCTGAGTCACTATGTTTCTCAGTTTGAGCTCTTTAACTCCCAATCCTCATGCCTCAGGGCACCCCTCGCCATAGCATTGTGATTTTAGGTGTGTGCCACCACATCCAATGAACACCATACTCTTAGATAGGCCAGAGAACAAATCAAAAGAGAAATTACAAAATACTTGCGAGATGACTAGAAACAAAGATACAATATACTAAAAGTTATCAGATACAGCTTAAGCACTGCTTAAAAATAAATTTATAGTTGGAAACATAGTGCAACCCTGCCTCAAAAAAATCAGGGCTGGGAGTTTGGCTCAGTGGCTTAAGCGCCTGCCCTGGCAGGCACGAGGTTGTGAGTTCAATCCCTAGTGCCGCAAAAAATAAATAAATAAACAAATAAATAAATAAATAAATAAATTTATACTTGGAAATGCCTGTGTTAAGACAGAAGAGTTCAGAGTGGTGAGACATGTCTGTAATTCTAGCACAGAGGTGGCTAAGGCAGGAGGATTACTAGCTCAAGTCCAGCTTCAACTACATGAGATTCTGTCTCAAAAACAAAAGATCTAGAGTGTCAATTTGATTGACTTTGGAATCTACCTGGGGGATGGTGGAGCAGACTTCTAGGCATTTCTGATGGGTCATGGAGCCATGAGTTTGGTTACCATATATAGTCCCTGACCCATCCCCCTGTTCTATTTTCAATATTGCTCTACCGCACCCTACTACCATGATGTTTATGTCTTGGAGCCAGCCAGCTTTGATTGAATCTCCTTAAAACATGAGGCAAATTAATATTCCCCACTTTTTAAATCATGTCAGCTATTGTGTCCCAGTGTACAGGAAACCTCACTAATACGGAAAAGTGGTACCAGAGAAGTGGGGTCATTGATTTGACTGTACCTCACCCTGTGGTTTAGGAGGTTTTGGAACTGCTCTGCAGGAGACTTTGGAAAAGCTTGTAGATGTGGGCTAGAAAAGTTCTAGAGTATTGTACACAGATCCTGATGGGTGATTCCGATCAGAGCTCAAAAGACCAGAGTGCTGATTAGGAATACAGACTGTAAAGGCCAGGCTCAGGAGGTTTTAGTTGGGTATAGTGACTTCATTTGCAGTTGGACAGGAGGTCATGTGTGTTGAACTCTGGCAGAAAATTTGTCTGCTTATGTTCTGAGATTAAGAGCAGTAGACTAAATTGATAGAGGAAATTTCAGTGAGGCCCAACATTCAGATGGTGACGTGGGTACTGATGGTTGCTTTTAGTCAGATTTATAGTGACTGACAGGCAAAAGACTGCAGAAAATTTTGACAAATTTAAATTTTGGCCAAAGAACCATGTGTAGAGTTGGGGCTGGAATAGGTGTGGTTGTTAAAGAGATTAGCACTATTAAAAAGAAGCCAAGTACTTTGTACGGGTACAAGGAAAAAAAATGCCTTAAGGGCATCTTAGAAATCTGTAGGCACTCATGGAAGGCTTAGGGGTGCAAAAGTATAAACTTTTCGTTTGAGAAGAGCGCCTCTGGGACCTCTGCTCAAAAAAGATCTTCTAGGTAGTTGGTTCCCGAGGTCTCATTTCACTCTGCCTGTTCATCCAATCACCCAGAGGTCACTGCAACTATGGTCCAAGGGGGTCTCTGACTATTACCTCCATTGGCATCAGACTGGGTATTATCTACATGATGCTAGTGTAACTGACATGCAGAATGCAAGAGTTGTGTGGTCAAGAAGGCTTCCACCCAGATTTCAAAACAAGGTGTGGCAGACTGATCAAGAAGCCCCTGAGACAATAGCGCATGAAAGTGCGAATGAAGCCAGAGGTGCAGTGGAGATCCCAGGAATTTGGAGATGCCAGGAACATGGAAGTTATGAGTAGATCTGCAGGCTGTGAGTGAGTGAAGCTTTGTGAGCTGTAATCGATATGGCCATAGATGAGTGGGGCGGTTGGAACTCACATTTTCCTACCATGTGTCCTGGTTCCCTGATATGAAGCTGTAGGACTTAATGTTTGCCCTACTCAGTTTCAGTCTTGCTTTGGTCTGATTTCTTTTCTGTGCTTTACACCTCCTTTTTGGGATGGGAATGTTTACCCTACTGCAGTTTATCATGGGATTATGTAACTTGTTTTTGGTCTTCGTTTTTTTTTTTTTTTTTTTTTTGTGCCAGGGATTGAACTCACCTCGCGCTATTCAAGTATGGCCTTCAATTTTAATGGACGTTCACAGTTAATAGTTTTCCTTGAGTCTCAGAAGAGGTTTTGAGTTGAACCTTTGAAAAATTCTGGTGCTGTTCAGACTTTGGGGAAGGAATTACTGCATTTCTGGTTGTATGCACGGTAGTATATCTCTTGACAAAAGAACTATAGAAATTTTGTGGTCACATTTATTTTCAACATCAGTGTAGTTACATGAATCCTATGCTACAGGTGAACAAAGGGTGTAGTAGACTAGATAGGATGGAAACCTAATTCATTTTGGGAAGCCTTCGTGGAGTGGATAATACTTTAGGTAAGCCCTTTGGAGAAAAGTATTATGTAATGGTATAGTAGCGAGCACAGACAGTTTTCTTAATGTTTTTGAAAATTTAAAGTCTGAGAACTTCCTATAAAGTCAGCATGTGTTTTGTCTCTCACTGTAACCATAAACATCTCTGAGGTAGGAATCTTGGCTTTGGCCAGAGACACTATGAATGTTGCTTGGGGGTACATTGATGAACCAGTGTTTATTGCCCAGAAAAGTCCATTAGAGAATTTTTTGAGCTCCTTGAAGAAAGCTGCCTGCTTTCTTAAGATAGCAGATACAAGTCACTCCATCTCACTTAGTGCCTAAACTAGTCTTCTGTTGTAATTTTGGGTACTACCTGTTGTAGGCTTTGATGCTACTGTTAAAGGATCTTGTAGTACTGTATAGGTCTTTTATCCAGCAAGCAGAAATCACTGGAGCATGCACTCATTTGAATTAAGAGGGTCAGAGTAGGGGTAGTAGGGACACAGCAGCAAGTATGTTGGCCTGCTATGGTTTATCAAGTGCTAGAATATAGGTATGAGCAGAATTATGTGGGAGTATAATTGTTGCCTGAAGAAGAAAAGGAAGATTTCATAGAGTTAAGCAAAACCTTGAAGAATTAAGTTTGTGGTATGTGGCAAATTAGAGGCTTAAAGGGACCTAGAATCAAAACCATTTCATACAGTATAATTGTGTTTACTTTTTTTGTCTCCCAAGATGCAGATAGCATTTGTCATTTACTTTTTCTACTTGTAAAAATAATATCTACTTGATAAAGAAAAACCAGACAATAAGAGAAGTAAATGAAGCCCATCTGTAATCCCATTATGCAGCAGAAAATCATAAGTATTTTGAGTTTTCTACAGATGACTTTTTAGAATGATTTCACAACTTTCTGTTCCTCCCTTCCTATTTTTATTTTAAAGTAATATTTGGTGCTGGGGATATAGCTGAGTAGCACAGTGCCTGCCTGGCAAGTGCAAGGTCATGAGTTCGATTCTCAGTATCCAAAAGAAAGTAAACAAAATAATATTAATTCCTTATGTAGGCTGGGAGTTTGGCTCAGCAGCTTAAGTGCCTGTCTGGCAGGCGCGAGGTTGTGAGTTCAATCCCCGGTGCTGCAAAAAAAAAAGAAAAAGGAAAAAAAACATTCCTTATGATAATTGTATAAAATTGTGTCTTTAGTAGTTCATACAATAAGATAAAAAGGTGATTCAAATAGCTGCAGTTTATAAAATGAAGCACAAAGTGATTTATTTTTAGTGATTTGTTGAAGATCACGGAATGAGTGTGAGTGAATTTGAGATTAGTAGCCCACTATTCATATTGGGCATTTGGTTCATTTGTGCTTTGCTTTCAGGTAACTTGGCTTTATATATTTCCTAGTGGCTCAGCTTTTACACTGAAACTAAGCAAAAGTTTGTCTGGCACCAGGATAAAGGTATTGAAACTGCAGATTATCAGAAATTTACCTTTAATTTTCTGATTATCTAGGGATTTCTCAAGTCCAAACTTATTTCTTAAGCATGCTGTCTTAAAGACTTTAATCATCCCTAGAAAAGGGTTACAAATTGTCTAAAATAGCTTTGTATAACTGATACATAAATATGTCTAGTTGGTATTGTAGCAGTGAAGGGAAGTGAGCTGTAAAGTTAAAAGTCAAAAATTGATACCAGGAAATGACTCTGGATGTTGCCCTTGGAACATTTTGTCCTTTGTTTCCATAAATGCAGTTGTGCTGTCAAGGAATAAACTTGTAGCAATTCCACCATACAATTACCTTATTTGATGTTTTTAGAAAGGACCTTTATGATTCCAGTAATGCTTCTTTTGCACATGAATTGTAGGTGTGTTCTTTGAGTTCTCTAGACCATGAAAATTACTACTTGTCCTTTTTTCTTTCTTTTTTTTAACTATTTGTTTTTAAAGTTAATTGTTTCCTTTTTCAAACTTCAAATCTAGTAGGTGGATCAAAATTCATTTTGAAAGAACCAAGAATGGGGAGGTGCTTACTAATTGGCAGAGACTGTGATGTGAGAACTGAGTGAGGCGATCCCTGTAAATACCACATAATGCAGTGCCTTTAAAAAATATGCATGTGTATATACATATATAATTAGTATTCAAAATTGTATTTTATTTTTACTTAATTGAACTCTCCTAACAGTTGTGTGAGATAAATGTTAATATCCTCTTTTTTTTATTTTTTTATTTTTTTGAGACAGTCTTGCTGTGTAGTTCAGGCTGGCCTTGAATTCATTGTGTATTCTAGGCTGGCCTCAGAACTCACAGAGGTCTCCTTGTCTCAGCCTCCAAAGTGCTGGGATTATAGGTGTGCACCACCACGCCTGGCAGCAATATCCTCCTTTTATATATGAAGTAGTTGTGTCTTCTAGAGGTTAACTTGCCCACACTCACAGAGTTCCTATGAGAGCCGTATCCCAAACCAGATCTATCTGTCTTTGAAGCCCAAGTGTGACTACCAAATTCGGGTGGTAGGCTACATATAGAACAATTCTAGGAAGCACCTTAATAGTCTATGTTGTAATGGTGCCTCCCTAGAGTTTTGCCATGTGACAGCTTTGAGTTCCCACTTTTATTCCCATGCTGGTTTATAAGGAGAATTATAAGTAAATTATTCACCAGTCTCTGACCTTACAAGCATTTATGTCACATGTTTGCAGTTGCTGCTGAATTGTCTATTTTAGGTTTACTGTTTGCTTTCTCACTTCAGGACTGTTTGCTAGAGAACTGTTTCTTTTAATCTAGACTACATGAAAGTGAAAACGTATCTAAATGTGACCCTTAGTTCTATTATCCATACATACTGGTTTTGCTTTTTTAATCCTCTTATTTGTACTACATAACAGGAGAAGTCTGTTTGGCTTCAAAATAAAATTTATTATTTGTGTTTTGCAGCTTGCTCTTTGGTCTTCTCCAGTATTATTTCAAATGACAAATCTTAATGACAATTGCTCGAATAATAGGAAATAATGGTGTTTGTTTTTAAGTAAAGGTAAAATCATTTAGATTTCTTTTTCTGTAAGTAAGCCAAAATTTATATAATAACCATTATCCAAATTGGATGAAATCATGCTGTTTTAGCTTCTTTTCTTTACATGTATACAATTCTGTTTAGTAAACAAGTATTCCAGATGCACTGTATACAGTCACTTTCCAAAGCTTTGGGGAAACATCTCTGTCCAGTCTAGTTCAAGGGGCGCACTAAACAAACACTCCTTAAAACAAGACTGTGGTGGTGTCATCTGTAAAATGAGGCTAATTGCAAAGCCACAATATTGGAGGCATTTTTTAATGGCCAGATGACAAAAGGAAACAGTTGCAGTTTCAAATTTATTTTTTGGGAGGAACCAGACTTTTTCTGTTTTAAGCCAATTTTATTTTTTATTTTATTTATTTTTTTTTGCGGTACCGGGGATTGAACTCACAACCTCGCGCCTGCCAGGGCAGGCGCTTAAGGCACTGAGCCAAACTCCCGGCCCTGGTTTTTTTTGAGGCAGGGTCGCACTATGTAGCTCAGGCCGGCCTTGCGCTCGCGTTGTAGCCCAAGCCGGCCTCGAACTCACAACGCTCCGCCTACCTCAGCCTCCCAAGTGCTGGGATTAAAGGCGTGCGCCACCACGCCCGGCTAAGCCAATTTTATAAAGGTGAAATTTATAAGCAGTAAATGCAGTGAGTGCTCTTAAATACTATACAGGCATTCCTCGTCTAATGACCTACCTATTTAACAAGTGTTCAGGCTTGTGGCTTGTCATTTTTTTTTTTTTTGTATAGTTCTGTACATCTTGTTTATAATAGAGACTCAGTGTCTTCTTTTTTTGTACAATACAGCCTATTTATACAGTCTGTAATTTTTGCTGATTATACTGTGTAATACAGTACTGTAGTTTTGTGTTCTCTTATCCATTACAGTACTGAATGTAAGAGTTATGGAAATAAAAGCAAAGTCATCAAATTGGAGTTTTCTTTGACCATTTCTTCATTCTTTATGTTGTAGTATACATACTGGACATGATTCCTCATTTAGCCATCAGTTCATTTAATGACCTAGTCACAAGAACAGTACTCAATCATTAAACAAGGAATGTCTATATAGTTCTGAGTTCTGATAGATGTAAACTTGCATATGTCCACCAGCACAATCAGGATCACTCCAAAAAGTCCCTTTGTGCCTCTTTATTTCTCTACCCTCATCATCTCAGTTCCTGGCAACCTGTGATCTGATTTCTGTCCCTGTAGTTTTGCTTTTTCCATTTAAATGGAATCTTATAGAACCTGGGGGCGGGGTGGCAAAGATACTTGAGTGATTGAGACTGGAATATTCCAATTTTGAGACCCACCTGGGCAACCTAGCAAGACCTTGTCTCAGAATTAAAAAAGGTCTGAGGTGTAACTTAGTATGTAGACCCTGGCTTCAGTCTTCAGTTGCCCTCCCCCCAACAATCAGATAGTATGGACACCCTTTTATATCTGGCTTCTTTTACATAGACTAATATTTGTACAGTTCTTCCAAGTTATTGTGTATAGTAGTAATCCATTACTTTTTATTGGTGGATAGTATTTAATTTTACGGATAGATGGTAATTTGTTTATATATCCAGTAGTTGATAAACATTTGAGTCATACTTAGTTTTTGGCACCTATGAATAATGCTGCTGTAAACATGTAAACTAGTATTTGTGTGAAACACATATTTAAATTTTGTTCTAATAAATATGGATGAGTGACTCATGATATATGCATATTTAATTTAATAAAGCTAATTAATAGGACATAGGGGCATAGATCTTTCTCAAGGGAAGGTAATCAAGAGATAGGAGAGAAGAAGGAGGGAGAGGAAGGGGTTGAAAAAAGAATTGAGATGTGTTATGTGCATGTACCAGCTCCCAATAAGGAATACATTGCAAACATGTACTAATAAAAATTAAAAACTGTATTTAACTTTAGAAAACTTTATACAAAATGGCAATCTTTTGGAGTCCCACCAGCAGTATGAATTTTCCAGATGCTTCACATTTTTGGTATCCTTTAGATTGTTAGCACTGTTTTGAGTAACTCTTAAAGGTGTATAGAGTCATCCTATTATTGTCTCAATTCCCCTAATAAATGATGTCAAGTTTCTATTCATGTGTTTATCTGTCATCTGTATGTCTTTTTCATAAAATATCCTTTTTTTATCTGTGTCCTGTTTTGTCTGTTTGCTTTTTTTATTTTAAAGAATAAAACCCAACAAAACAAGAATAAAACCAATCAAAACAAAGCAGTGAAAATGGTAGAGAACCTCAAAACAGAATAATAGGAAATCAACAATAGCCACCATAATATATCTTGCTATCTTCACAATAGTTGTCTTTTATCAGACATAGTAAAATCAAATAAAACAAAACAGAATAAAACCAATCAAAACATAACATTGAACAAAACAAAACAATAAGTTGGAACAAAGCAAAGCAGTAAAAACAATACTGCACATTGTTGTCTTCAAAATAGTTGCTCAGGTTACCAGACACTGGAATAAAACAAAACAGTAAAACGGACAAAACATTCAATTTGAAAAACAACACAGGAGGAAATCCCCCACAGTTGCCACAGTGCACACTGCCATCCTCCAAGTAGATCCTCAGACCATCAGCCCCAGGCCTGCAGAGTCAACCAAACAATACAAGCATCAAGCCATTCCCTTCACCTCAGTTGCTATCACTTACCAGGTCCTCCCAGTCACCAGGCGGGGGCGGGGGGAACGCTCTTCTGGTTTTTCAGTTGCGCACTGGCTGGCTCATGGGAAGGTGTGGCTTCTCTTCTGGCTGAGTCTGTTTCTGATCCCCATGGTGGAGCCTGCTTTATGGGAAGGAGTGGTTTCTCTTCTGGCTGAATCCCTTACTGATCCACATGGCAGAGCTTGCTTCATGGAAAGGGGCTTGGTTTGCTTTTTTCAGACAGGGTCTCACTATGTAGTTCAGACTGGTCTTGAACTCACTATGTAGCCTAGGCTGGCCTAGAACTTACGATCCACGTGCCTCACCTTCCCAAGTGCTGAGCTTGCAGGTATTCAGCACCACACCTGGCTTTGTGAGGGTGTTTTTGGAAATGCCCCTTTTAAACATTGAGTTTTTGTTTTAAAAACCATTGTGTTATGAGAGTTTTCTGTGTATTGTTTCCAGTCTTTCATCAGATACATGGTTTGCAAATATTTTCTCTAATTCTGTTCTGTTGTCGCATTCTGTTACACCTTTGTAGTTTTCCTGTGCCCGGGATGAAACCCAGGGCCTTGTGCATGCTGGGCAAGCAGTCTACCACTGAACTGCCTCCTCGGTCCTCATTCTGTTAGTCTTCTGAGCAGAAGTTTTATTTTGATAAAATCCCTTTTCACAGTTTTTTTTCTTTTGTAATTCTGTTACCAATTTTGATCTCAAACTAGAATCTTTTTACCTGTCTGAATTGTGGAAACAGTAACAAGACTGAATAATGATTGAGCAGTGAAAGAGACTTTGTTCTTGGCTAAGTACAAGAGAAATGTAAAATAAACTTTAAAGTCAGGTTTTCCATTCTTATGGGTCAGGAGGTTATAGTTGTGGGGGAATCAGCTAATAAGGAGAGGAGTACTCATGGTTTTTTTTCTAATAGGAATGGGAAGAGATCTTCCATGAATTTGAGCACCACCTCTTCTCCTTTTATGGTTCTTCATGATCATCATGGCAATTGTCAACTCTTGTGGCCCTGGGGGTGTATGTTATCTAGCATGCAGATAGGATTATAATGAAGTCACTGTGCCATCATCTTACTTCCAGCCTGGTTTCTGTAGCTTACCTAAAGAGGAAACTGGTCTACAGGCATCTTATCATCGGGGTTAAACAAGATTAGGGCAGAGCAGACATTCAGCTCTGTCCAGCAGGCAGTACAATACTAGGGCACAGTGCCAGTTTATACATACTTTTTGTGTTCATATTTCTGTGTGTCTGTCCTTTCACTTTTTTTTTTTTTTTTTTTTTTGTGGCACCAGGGATCGAACTCACATAATCTTAGTGTCCTATGATTACAAAAATTTCTCTTATATGCCTTCTATAAGTTTATAGTTTTAGGATACATTTAAATGTGATACATTTTTTGTATAGGATATGAAGTATTGTTTAAGACTCACATTCTTGGGCTGGGGGTTTGCTCAGTGGCACAAGCACCTGCCTGGCAGGTACGAAGTTGTGAGTTTGATCCCTGGTACCAAAAAAAAAAGGACTCACATTCTTGCATATGGGTACTAAGTTAATTGTTCCAGCACCATTTGTTTTGTTATCTTTCTCTGTCTAATTATTTTGCCAACTTTGTTGAAAATTATTTTGCCATCCGTGTATATTTCTGTGTCTGTCCTTTCACTTTTTTTTTTTTTTTTTTTTGGTGGCACTAGGGATCGAACTCACAGCTTCACGCCTTCCAGACAGGTGCTTAAGCCACTTAGCCAAACTCTTTTGAGGCAGGGTCGCACTATGTAGCTCAGGCCGGCCTTGGGCTCATGTTGTAGCCCAAGCCGGCCTCGAACTCACAATGCTCCGCCTACCTCAGCCTCCCGAGTGCTGGGATTAAAGGCGTGCGCCACCACGCCCGGCTTTGTCCTTTCACTCTTAACAGTGTTCATTAGTTTATATCAAACTGCATTTTAGAGATGATTGTAGTAGTATATATTAGGAATGCTCTTTGTGCTAGGAAAGAGATAGCCCTACCAGGAGTGGATTTATTTTTCTGCTATAACAAGGTGTCTGAAGATAATCAGTTGTTATTTTAAGTCATGGTAGGGGTAAACAAATGACCACCTGCCAGTCTAGTCTTTTATTTACCATTTTTGTAAATAAAGTTTAATTGTAGCATACCTACACTTATTTGTGTACACATTGTTTATGACTCTTTCATGCTAGAAAGGCAGAGTAAGTAGTTGCAACAGAGACTGCACACGCACATCCTTGCATATGTCCTGCAACACCTAAAATACTTTCTAGCCCTTTGCTGAATAAATTCCTTACTTTCTAGCTCTTTGCTGAATAAATTCCTCGGTTCTTATCTATACAACTAAGGGCTTGATTTCTTTTAGTTACCCACCCAGTTTATTTTACTTTATTGACCTTTTGTTCTGATGTCACCCTATTGACAAAAGAGGTCCATCATGTTTCCATATTCACATTTTAAGGCAAAGGGATGATGGTGGCCACCAGTCTTTTTACCATGATGAGCAATTCATATTACAGAATAACTGTAAAACTTGCCAAAGATTCTCACACTTCATTGCATGTAAAAATCTCATGAGCTGCTTTTTAAAAAGAGTTTTGGGCACTCATATAGAGAAGATTTTCTTGGGTGAACCTAAGGAACGAAATACTATGTTTACATTTTAGTTGAAGACTTTGATCCAAGTCGGTGTTTATCAGTTCCAGCTAAAAGCACCATTATTATCTGTGGTCTTAAATATGTATATACCGAAGATCCATTCAGAGACCATTTTAGTTGTCCAATTGGGAAGTTAGGGACAAAAGGAGGAACAGGTACAGTGTTTACATTTTAACAAGCTCCTAGTGTTAATTCTTTTGCATATTCATAGCTAAAAATCATTAATTTAAAGTTGTTACTTAAAGCACAGTACCCTTGCTAGCAACATCACCATCTCCTAGGAACTTTTTAGAAATGCAAACTATGAGGTCTTCTCCCCCACCCCCACCCTAGATTACTGATTCAGAAACTCAAGACTGTACAGACTATTTCAGTAGCTCCCCAGGTGATTCTGATGTAGGATAAAGGTTGAGAACTTTTTTTTTTTTAAAGGGAGTAAAATAGAACTGTAAAACAAAACAGTAATAGGACAGTAGGAAATCCACAATTGTTACTGTATTACATATTGTTATCCTCTGAATAGTTACCCAGACTGCTAGCCCCATGTCTGCAAAGTCAATCAAACAACATAAATGACACGTTACTTTTCTACTTCAGTTATTATCATCTCAGCCTGTGTTGTGTCTGGTTGCTTATGGGGTAGGGGGTGGGAGGCAGAGGCAGCTTCTTTGCTGTTTCTCCCTGGCTGATGGGGCCCCTTCCAGCACACAGGGAGACTGCATGGCTTCGTTGCTGCTTCTCCCTGCTCTGCAGGGCCCATGCCAGCACACAGGGAGGCTGCACAGCTTCCTTGCGACTGCTTCCTGGCCGATAGGGCCTCTGCCGGCACACAAGTTTGAGTTGTCATTGAATTTGAGTTGTCATTGAATGTCTCCCAGCTTAGACTAGGCAAAATTAATAGACTACCTTTAAAAAATCAATTTAATTGAGTTAATCATGTGTATTATAGTGTCACAGGTAGTACCTTTGGGATTGGATTGAAATTTCACCAATGATTTAGCATGATAATTGTTGAGTACCGTGTTTGACCTAATTAAGGCATTAGATTGGTATCTTTAACTCTTAAAAATCAACAGTTGTATGTGTACAATACATTTTCCTAGTTTTTAAGAAAGAAAAAAACAAGGAAGTCAAAGACAATTCTTATGTCTGTAAAACATAAACTAAGGAAGAATGAAAGATAAGCATGTATAAACAAATATAGACAAGTGCATAAACTTGTTTTTCAGTGTTAGGTGTATTTCTGTGGTTGGAAATACATTAGAATTAGGATTTGGCTAGAGTTCCATAGAATTCTCCACTCACATGCTGCTTTCAATTGTAATTACTAATTGCTTAAATGTGAAGGCTGATATATTCTCTCATTTGCTTTCAGGAAGCTGTAATTCTTCTTTGTTTCTCCTTACCCTTTGGAAAGCAGTTAAGATTCAGTTATTTTAGGTGTTGAAGTATTTCTTAAGTTTTGGAACCACAGTCTGGTTTGATTTTTTAGGTTCATTAAGAAGTTTTAATATGTGACACAAGACTATAATCCCAGCACTCTGAGAGCCCACAGCAGGGGTATCTTAAGTTTGAGCCCAGCCTGGCCAACGTAGTGACTTAGCAAGACTCTGTCGAAAGATTGAAAAAAAATTTTTTGAGATGGGATCTCATTATTTATTCCAGGCTCATCTTGAGCTCACTATATGTAGCCCAGGCTGGCCTTTCAACTTATGGCAATCCTGATGCCTCAGCCTCCCAAGTGCTGGAATTACAGGCTTAACACCTCTATACCAGTAATGAAGGCACTGGGTTTAGTCCCCAGTATCACAAAAACAGAACTAAACTAAACTGAAATGCTACCAAACCAGACAAACACAAAAAATTTTAAAAGCAGACCTTCTGAAGAAAAAAAAGCAAGCAAACAAACAAAAAAACCTGTACTTTTGACTTTGTAGAATTAGGTTTAACAAGGAGAAGAAAAAAAAAAACTCCACCAACGCAAAGAAACTTTTAAAAACAGAACTTCTGGAAAAAGAAATTTAATTGTACTTTCAGTTGTGTAGAATCAGGTTTAACAAGGAGTTAAAACTACTTGACCCACTTGTAGTTCCACTAACAATAACTCCCAACATAAAATGAAGTTCACAGAAACAGAAGTTGTCATTGAAGCCAAGAGGCCTTTATTTCCACAGCAAGAGTAATTAAAGTGTTAGGATTTTCTTGGGAAAATGTCAGCAAAAAAGACTTGAGACTGTTTCTCAATCAGAATTTACAGCCCAGGAGACTTGAAGTTTATAGAGATGCAAAGCTCAAGACAATAAGAGATATTGTGAACTGGACTCTTTGGTACCCTAGAGGTACTTCTATTACTGGAATTCTGCTTTTTAACCTGTTAATTTTACTTATGGGTAAATGGGTAAATGGGTTGCTTCATTCTCTTTTAACAGTCCCCCACCTCCAACTATTTTAACTTTTTGTAAGTTTTTAGTTTTCAGAAAAACTCCTAAATCAGCCTTTGCTTTCTTTCCTGATGATTTCCTTTGGCTATATTAATTTTTTTTGTTAATTTTTCTAGTATTTCTTGAATAAGCATTTAATGAAAATACTGGGTTTTTGTTTGTTTGTTTGTTTGTTTGTTTTTGCAGCACCGGGGTTTGAACTCACAACCTCGTGCCTGCCAGACAGGTGCTTAAGCTGCTGAGCCAAACTCCCAGCCCTGGTTTTTTGAGGCAAGGTCGCACTGTGTGGCTGAGGCCGGCCTTGAGCTCACGCTGTAGGCCAAGCCGGCCTCGAACTCACAATGCTCCACCTACCTCAGCCTCCCGAGTGCTGGGATTAAAGGCATGCGCCACCACACCCGGCTAAAATACTGGGTTTTGTCACTGGTTTTTGTTAGCACTGGGCAGTCTCTACTTGAGTTTGCACTTGTTTACTTCTTTGCTGAGTCAACTAGTAATCCATGAAAATATCTGATGTTACTTGAATGCAGTGCAGTGTTTTTATTCATCAGTACTTTTATGCACTTATCTCCTCTGCTTTACTCATGTGTCTCAGCACTTTAAGAATCTCTTAATTAATTTCTTTTTTGAGACATAGTCTTACTATGTAGTTAAGGCTGGCTGGCCTTGAACTCACTGTGTAACACAGGCTTGCCTCAGACTCCTGGTGATCTTTATGCCTCAGCCTCCAGAGTGTTGAGATTACAGATGTGCACCACCAAACTGGGCAAGAACCTGTTTATATCGGAGAACTCTTCCTCAGGAATAAGGAACACCTGCTTACAGTAGGACTCATAATATATATGTAGAAATTTATTACCTACTAGGTGTTTTTATGTTGATAACTCTTGGAAGCAAACACATTTTTCCTTTTTCTTAAGGGTATGAAAAGCCACTAAAGATGCTCCTCTTAAAAACATTATTTCTCATCAGACAAAATTATAAACATTTTAATTGTTGGAGACACTATAGAAAACATCACAACATTGGCAAGCTACCACATGTATTTCTGGGTATTAGTCTCAGATTTGGTATGTATTTTTTCTTGAACTTTGAATTAAGAGGGTAGCTGCAGCCTTATTCAATGCAGATCTTGGTTTATTTGTTTTTTCAAATATTCAGAAGATATTTTTGTATCAAAAGAAACACTGATAAAAATTTTATTTAGAATGTAGACCCATTTTTAATCAGTACTGCCCTCTCTTTTTCATTTTGTTGATTATATGTGTTTGTGACCCTTAGATTGTAGGGAATGGAAGTGAACAACAGCTGCAAAAAGAGCTAGCGGATGTGCTGATGGATCCTCCCATGGATGACCAGCCAGGAGACAAGGAACTTGTGGAAAGGTCACAACTGGATGGTGAAGGAGATGGGCCTCTTTCTGATCAGCTCTCAGCGTCATCCACCATTAACCCTGTGCCATTAGTTGGGCTCCAGAAACCAGAGATGAGTCTGCCAGTGAAACCTGGACAAGGAGGTTAGGATTGCTGCATTGCTTACGTAACTAAAGGTTATTGTTTTTAATATTTGAGTGTCTGCCCTGTACTAGATTTGATACAGAGGGGAAAAAAAATTCTCTAGAATCTCCAAATTCTAGTGCTAGGGAGATGTCAGATATATACACACCATATTCTGATTTCCCTTTAAATGTATTTCAGTTATACTAAAAAAAGAAAACACTAAGTGACAATAAAAGACTCTTTTCCAGAATCCTATATTTAAAGATTTTTTGTCCAGAAAAGGAGGAATTTCAGTACGATGTTGCCAAAATAGAGGGATGATCCTTGATGAATAATATCTGCTCCAGACTTGTATAACTTTGTTGGAGTAGTTATTACCCAGTTGGACAGGGAAGTCTAGGACTGATGTCCTAGCAAGGAAGGAGGAAAAGGACAATTATAAGATTCATTTGGAAAAACTGAGTTGTTAAATGTACATATATTTTTGGGAAAGTAAAAGCAAGATTAAGAGAATATAATAAAATGATCAGGATGGTGAGTGAAACAAAGAATTACAACACTGTAGATCAGAAAGGAGACAAATCAGAGAATTTTTCAAAGTGATAAGATACTAAATTTATATTTGACTTAAATGTAAGGTACAGAATTAAAACAGATTTGAAGAGGCAGAAAAGTAAATCATTTGAATTGCAGGTCAACTTCTAGATTTGGGATTAACTCTTAATAGCAGTATTTTAAAATCTTAGTGTTACATTTCTGACTGGAGCTTCCTGGCTTCCATGGGCATTTCTTCAGGGGTGTGTCATATTATCTCACTAAAACAATTTTAGAACCTAAATGTTACTTTTAGGTTTTTACCTGCTATTTATGTCAATAGTATATCAAAATGAAAATAATCATTTTATCTTTTTCAGACTCGGAAGTGTCAAGTCCTTTTACACCTGTGGCTGATGAGGACAGCGTAGTTTTCAGTAAACTAACTTATTTAGGCTGTGCTTCAGTAAATGCTCCCAGGAGTGAAGTGGAAGCCTTAAGGATGATGTCCATCTTAAGAAGCCAGTGTCAGATTTCACTGGATGTAACCTTGTCAGTGCCGAATGTATCTGAGGGAACTGTGAGGTGAGACCAGCCTCTTGAAATTTTTTTAGTTAATGACATCAAATCACTGACTTGTTGTTTCAGAGGGATGCAATAATGAATAAAATACTTAGATTATTTTATTCATGTAATGTTTAACTTATGTATGTTTCTCTTCCAAGGATTGTGACCCTTGTAAAAAATGGAGACTAATTCGCTTTGTATACACTCCTCACCCCATTCCTATGTAGTACATTGAAAATTTAAATACTTTGAGGATAATTGAAGAATTTTGATCATGAGAGTCTAACAGATTAATTTATATGTTCAATGTTTCCCCAGTAAAAATAACAGTATGCTACATTATTTAAAAATAGAATTTTGTGCTTATTTTAGAAATCACAAAAATGTATTGGTAAATGTTGGCTATTCCAGTACAGCACCTGTTTTCAAAATGAGGTTACTGAGGCCGATGTAAGTCTCCAGAAGTGGTTATTGTTTATATTAACTAGAAAAAAATAACAGGCCAATCAAATGTTTATTATCAACCAACTAAACATAGAATTGCTAAATAATGCATTGAGAACAGCTAAAATGAAAGTCTTTTCCCATTATCGGAAGTATGTGTGTGTTGCAGAAAAAGAGAACACAAAAAAGCAAAAAGAAAACGCTTAAAGGTGAACAAGGTGGTACATGCCTGTAATCCTAGCATTCAAGAGTTTGAAATAGGAGTATCACAAGTTGTGAGGTTAGCCTGAGCTATATAGCACAACCCCTATCTGAAAAGACTACCCTTAATTTTATTTTCCCATCGATAAAATATACTTAACATCTTGGCTTATTAAGAATGTGTGTGTGCGAGCATATAAATCTATATAAATATGAATGTATAATTGTAGAATTCTTAGAATCAACATTTTTTTAACACCAATGAAATTACAAAAGGATCCACATTTGAGGCTAACCTCAGCAGTCTAGCAAGATACTGTCTCAAACCAGATATGGTGGTGCACACCTGTAATCACAGCACTCATGAGGCTGAGGCAGAAGGATTGATGTGAGTTTGAGGCCAGCCTGAACTGCAGAGTGAGACCCTGTCTCTAAAAAGAAAAAAAAATCATATCTCAAAATTTTAAGAAAGGGCTGAGAATGTAGGGAGGAAAAGAAGAGAAAAATGAGAAAATAATCTATCTTGTCCCATATTTTCAGGGCATTTGTAAAAGGACCTTTAAACCTAAGTTAGATTTCCTTCCTAGGTACTCATGAACAGGGACCTCTGTGCTTTCCCCATTAATGACTCTGCCCTATAGTGTTGACACTGCATAATTTCTTTTCATGCCTTTCATGGTTGTGTGCTCAATGCTGTGAACAGAGGAAGGAATGTTATAGATACTATATGCTCACCAAACATGGGAGTACATACTTTTTACTGCCATGGAATTATATAATCAATAACTTTGGTAATTCACATATGACATTTATTAAAATTTAAGATTAATAAGGTTGGTATACCAAAAATGGTCTGTATGGTCATCTTGCCACAAAGATGTCTCAAATTCTAATAGGAAAGTAGTGCAAGTTGTCATACTTCCTTTATTTCTTTTTTTGAACAGACTGTTAGATCCTCAAACGAACACTGAAATAGCAAACTACCCTATCTACAAAATCCTCTTCTGTGTCAGAGGGCATGATGGAACTCCTGAGAGCGACTGTTTTGCTTTCACTGAAAGTCATTACAATGCAGAGCTCTTCAGAATACATGTCTTTCGGTGTGAAATACAAGAAGCTGTAAGTCTTTAAAAGAAAACTGTCTACAAATGAAACTTCACCAGTGCTTCCACTGTGGTTGCTAAGAGTGTCAGAGGTGACCTGTTGGCTCCTTCATTATTGTTCCAACAGTGACATATTTGCAAGCCACTCTTTTAGACCCAGTCTTGTTAGGACTATTTTTATATGATATTTAAGATCATTTTTAACCTTTAGGAAGTAATTTTTCAGTTAGATTTCTAGTGTTTATAACCATTTCTTTTCTTTCTTTTTTTAAAAAACCCTCTTTGGTAGTTTTAAGTGCTTTCTTTAAAGGCCTAACAAATAACTTACCAAAAGAAATAAGTAATGGAAAGAGGATTACACCCTCAACAGTAGATAGCTTTTCAACTTTAATAGTATTTTATGTCTTCTGATAACAGCCCATTTCCTAACATGTCTGGTTGTAGGTAAGCCGGATACTTTACAGTTTTGCCACTGCTTTCCGCCGTTCTGCCAAGCAGACCCCACTTTCAGCCACTGCTGCACCGCAGACTCCTGACAGTGACATCTTTACCTTCTCTGTGTCTTTAGAAATAAAAGAAGATGATGGTAAAGGTTATTTTAGGTAGGGCAACTTATTTTATTCATTTTCTTGAGTTTATATCAGTATGCTATAATTATCTGTCATTCAAGGCAAAATACAGGTCAGGTTATATATACTTTTCACTCCAAAAATGATTGATTTTGTAGGGAGTTTTTAAAATTTATTATTTAACATTTTTAAAAAAGCAAATTTATAGAAGCAGGTTTAAAGTTTTTTTTTTTTTTTTTTTTTTTTTTCCTGGCACCCGGGATCAAACTCACAACCTCGCGCTGAAGCCACTGAACCAAATTCCTGGCCCTGGTTTTTTGAGGCAGGGTCGCACTATGTAGTTCAGGCTGGCCTTGTGCTCACGTTGTAGCCCAAGCGAGCCTTGAACTCACAGCATTCCTCCTACCTCAGCCTCCTGAGTGCTGGGATTAAAGATGTGGGTCAGCATGCCGGCTGGTTTGAAGAATTTTAAAGCAATAAACTCATCATGTGGGGAACATCTTACTACCTTATTTTAGTCAAACTTAAAGTACTGGCTGACTACTGATAGGAATTACAGCAGACATTAAAAAAATGAAATCCTGTCATTTGCAGGAAGACAATAGAATGCCAGACCATCATGCTAGATGAAATAAGCCAGATGCAGAAAGTTAAATGTCACATTTTTCTCTTACATGATAAACCAAATGAATGAATGAATGGGAAATAATAAGAAACTAGATCTATTATGCTGTATTTGTTTGGTTTGATTAGTGTACTGTGTTTTATCCAAAGAATTTAAGTCTTTGAAATCAAGTTTTTACCATTAAAGTTTGTCTAAATACATAGGAAGAGGAAAAACGAATGCTTTGTCTGAAGTCTAACCTACATAAAGTTAGAAATAAATGATTTTGGTTTTTAAGTAAAGTGATAATTGTCAGAATGGTAGGAAGAACCCTAGAATAAAAAATAAAAACTTGTGTTTAGTTTAATTGTTGCTATTATTAACCATGTGACCATTTCCAAGTTTCTTTACATCTCTGGGTAGTAGTTTCCTTACTTTTTTGTTTTTGTTTTTTTAGTTTCCTTACTTATTAAATAAGTTGGCAAGATTCTAAAATTCTCTCTAAATTTAAAGTGCTATATGGTTGTAAGATGACTAATTTTTTTTCTTTACATAGACCATATCACCAAACGGGTGCTTTTAGGATCATTATCAAGTTGCTTGTATAAGTTTTGTTTTTTCATAACTACCTCATAAAATGTATTAAGTGAAATTCTGTAGAAATATAAATAATTTTTAATAATTGCTTTTATTTATTTATTTTTATTTTTATTTTTTCCTTCAAGTTTTTTAATAAAATCTCATGCAGCAGGAGAGGAGAGGGATCAGGGGTTGGGGCTGCCACCTCTTTGGTCTGTGGCTGGGTAGGGTGGGCTGTGCTTGGTGCTGGAGGGCTCTGTGGGCCATGGGGGCAGAAGCTCCATTCCTAGGCCAGATCCTAGGCTTGGGGAAGGTGGTAATAATTGCTTTTAAATTAACACAATGACTGGTTCCTTCTTTAGGAAAAATTGGTAGTGTTTGATCTCTCTTCAGACCTTGGTATTGTCATGCCATCTGGTGGTCAATTTAGGGTATGGTAAAACTTGAACTTTGATTTGAGGACTAAAGTACTGTCTGTATTAGGCATTATGCTTTCTCATTAGCTACATTTCCATTCTCAAAGCAACACTGTGAGATAATTTTTCCTACAGTGTATATTTCTGCCCTGAAAAAGGAAATTATAATGTATATAGTTTCTAATGTTTTTTTAAGAAACAAGTTACTTTAAACTATATTTTCCCTTTATCAAAGATGTTTATGTAGTTCCTTTGTGTAAATTCCAGTTACAAATAGGAAAGGTAAAGTTGTCTCAGTAGAGAGACACTAGGCATGACTTCTTGCTAACATCAGGCTATCATAGTAAAATGAGCACAGACAGCCCTGTTGCGTTTACTCTCACACTAAGATGATATTACAGAAAATCCCTAGATAGTCAGCTTTTCTTTTCACATTTCTTAAGAGCTTTGTTTTCTTTGCTGCTGTTTTTCCTGAACTTGCAATTAACACCATTGTTGTTAACCCAATCTAGTGATGAAATCATTGTAAAAGATATCAGGTTTGAATTTGCCAAATGGAGTTCCTTTATCCAGTAATTCTCTAATATATTTCAGAATTTATCTCAGAAATATTCATTGATGTGACTCTAAATTATCTACTTGTTCCATTTAATACTATAGTAGTATAATAGCAAAATTAAAAAGTAGAAATTAAATATTTAATAGAATGCTTAAAATGTGGTATACCCATATGATTTATCATCTATTCAATAGATACATATAATGTAGTTCACCATAGTACAACACTAATTGTCAGGTTTTACCCTGATGTAAATATAGACAAGGTGCAGTGGAAAAAATTAACGTTCTTTTTTCCATTTCCTAAAAAAGAATAATTTTTACAATATTCTAACTAGAAAGCAGTTTCTTAATATAGCTGTTAGGGAAATGGAACATTTTATTTATACTGCTCAAATTGTTTTTCTTTCTTCTTTCCTCCCTCCCTTCTCTTTTCTCCCTTCTTGTTTCTTTGTTTGCTTGTCTTTCTTTTTCTTTCTTTCTTTCTTTGTCTTGTCTTGTCTTGTCTTACCTAATCCATTGAACAACCCCCTGAGATAAGTTGATTTGATACTTTGCTTGCCAAGGAAATTAAGCCTAGGCCTTTGTTTCTTAATTTATTCAATTACATGTTAAATTCACTGTTTGGATCTATGTAATAACATGCTAGGATCAGAAATATAATTTAGGCCCCCTAACATTCAGTGAGGTGAACTCCCACTGATTGTACTTTCCACTCTACTTCCTGTTAATGCAGCCCTTTTAGATTCATGGCACCAGAGACAACTTGATATATGCTGTTTTAAATTGCTGAGAGATGAGATTATATTTACTTATACTTCAGCATCCACAGAACATAGAGACCAGCGTTATCTACTGACAATTGAAAATTGAGACACGTCTATCTTCTTATAGGTGAAATTTCTGTCAGCCACAAATATTTAACAGTTTGGTATGCAAAAGTTTTCTTTAAACGTGTTTATCATTTCTAGATTGCTAAGATTCTTTGATTTTGTAATATAAATGTTATAAAATGTTCTTAAATCGGTTTCAGATAGTTTTATTTCTTCAGAGCCACTTTTACTTTGAGTAAGTATTTTGAGGTTTCATCTGGCCATTTATTTTTATCTACTTACGGTTCTTTTTTTTTTTTTTTTTTTTTGCGGCACCAGGGATCGAACTCTCAACCTCGCGCCTGCCAGACAGGCGCTTAAGCCACTGAGCCAAACTCCTGGCCCTAGTTTTTTTGAGGCAGGGTCACACTATGTAGCTCAGGTCGGCCTTGTGCTCGCGTTGTAGCCCAAGCCACCCTTGAACTCACAATGCTCCGCCTACCTCAGCCTCCTATGTGCTGGGATTAAAGGTGTGCGCCACCACGCCCGGCTTTTATGGTTCTATTTGCTATTATGTTAATTTTGCCGAGAAATAAAATATAATTTAGGCCTTTTGCATATTGACTGACTGCCGTGGACAAGTGCTTAGCATTGAGAACCAAAGGAGCTAGAGGAAGTGCTGTGTGGGAGACTAGAGGTTTTATTTATTTATTTATTTTTCAGAAACAGGCTTTTTTGGGAATATTGTTAATGTTTTATTAAGCTGATACTTAATAACTCAGTATTATTTTAATAATATAGGGACTTATAATAAAGTTACATTACACAAGGAAATTGTTAGGCAGCAGCTAGCTTATCATTGACCGTATCTTCTTTATCTCTTAGTTTTTAAAAGGCAACTTCTTTTGAAACTCAGAATCTAAGATTATCTTTTATATTATATGTTTTTTAAAAATAGGGCAATAATAATACATTTGTATAACCAATGACCATGTATAAAGAAAATCACTTTTTGTTTGTGTTTTAGTCCTGTACCAGATGCCATGCTGTACACTTTGCAACTAATTTCCACAACAACAAAAGAAAATAAAACTGAAGCCACATTTTAGGAGGCATGAGTAGCTTTTATATATAATTTAGTGGGTTATCTATAGTGATGATATCTCCACATCAAGAGGCAGATCATATTTTTACTTTTTTTGTTATTATTTGAAAACCAGGCATAGGAAAGGATCAAAGATTTGAGGTCTTTGTTTAGTACATTGTTTTAGTGCGTGACAAGAAAACAACTTGCAAAATTAATGAAACGTTGTTTTGTAGTGCTGTTCCAAAAGACAAAGACAAACAATACTTTAAACTACGCCAAGGAATTGATAAGAAGATTGTCATTTATGTGCAACAAACAACTAATAAAGAACTTGCCATTGAAAGGTAAAGCAAGTTTAGCTTATCTAAGTTTAGCTAAATTTAGCTTGAATACAAATTTTGGTTTTTGTCAATCTAATGGAGCTGTTACATACTGTATTAAAATATATTTGCAAGGTATTTTTTGTCTAGGGAATTTTGTTTATTGAAGTTAATATTTTCATTTCTTTTGAAATAGCTGTCATAAGTCTTTAGCTAATACGTTAATCTTAATTATGTGGTAATAAAAGGCAAGCAGAATTTGCTCATCTTAATTAAAGAAGTAGCAGTTATCTTTTTTTTTTTGGTACTGGGAATCAAACTCAGGACCTCACACTTGCAAAGCATGTGCTGTACCACTGAGCTACATTCCTGGCCCACAATTACCATTTTGATGCCTGTACTTTATTGTTAATTCTAAGTGTCTTTTTTTCATCCATGAGATGTTTATAAATATAACTTAATTTAAACATATTTTATATGTGTTATCTTTTTTTCCAAATTTATTTCAGTTCTTTTTTTCTAGGTGTTTTGGTCTTCTCCTTAGCCCAGGAAAAGATGTACGGAATAGTGATATGCACTTGTTAGATTTGGTAAGGCCTTTTTTTTCTCAAAGGTTGTGTACTGTTTACTTAGTAAATGTTAAAGTATATTTAAGAAGGTGTTTTATGTAAGCTACAAAGCAATAAACAAAGATAGGGTGGTATCCTTATTCCTGACATGGTATTTCTAATCTCAGTCTTGATTTCTTAATTTCATAATGGTAATAATAATTCTTATCTGTCACATTGATGTGAGAATTGAAAATTTTTTTATTAGAGAAATCTTTGCAAACTGTCATGTACTTAACAGGTAGCAAGAAGTATTAGGATTGCTATAATTAATAATTTTCAAAACAAAAAATATATGGTGGTGACTCACTTAATGAAAGAATTCAGCATAGGTTAAAGTAATGAATTTCCCTGTTCAGTTTAATATGTTTTTAAGCATTTACTTCACATATAACTTTTGAGGAACAAATGTATAAATAGTCAACACATCTTTAATCTTAACTGTAATCATTCACACAGATTTAAATCTGATCCTCTTTCATACATATTTTTGTATTTCTTGTTTTTCAAAAGCAGCAAAATGAGGCGTGGCTGTTGTTATCCACTTCCATTAAAGTTTATTTTTATTCTTTCCTTAGGAGTCTATGGGCAAAAGTTCAGATGGAAAGTCTTATGTTATTACTGGAAGCTGGAATCCCAAATCCCCGCATTTTCAAGTTGTAAATGAAGAAACTCCTAAAGGTGATACAGATTGCTGCCATGAACAGAACTTTAATCATAAAAAATACCCAAACCTTAGGATCACTTGCTTGACCAGTCTTTCAGTATTTACCTAATTCTGGTGAAACAAAGAATTTTAATAGTTCTTAATTTTATTATTAAATTCAGCCTATAAAGGAAAAATCATTTTTTTGCCAATTTTCCACTACTTACCTATTTTCATTTTTCACTTCCTCTTAGCTTTTTCATGTGTATTTTTGAACTTACTTACTTGCACACTTTAAATTTTATTTGTTTTTGTGGAGATACATGTCTAAAAGTTCAAAGTATATAGAGAAGAGTTTATTTTAGCCCCACCCACCGAAAGAGACTTACATTATAACCACTTTTGTAAAGCTTCTCAGATACTCTAGTATAAATACTTCCAAGATATTTCATAATCCTCTTGAACGACCTTTAATAATAACATAGTAGTCCATAACCTGATAATATGATTTGTTCAGTGAGCGGCTCTTGTTGAGCATTATTTCTCCTTCAGTTTTTCATGTCTTCGATCGCAAGACAGATAAATAAATATAGGAGATAAACAGTTCTAAATTGTAGGGTACCATTACTAGCCAAATTGAAAAGCTGAGAATTTCTATCATTAATGAATTTAATGTAAAAGAGCCATGACACTTATAAAACTATACCAGTGTATTTCTTTTAATTGTACGTATGGGAGTCTACCCAAAAAATGAGTTCTCATTACAGAAAAAATTTCAAAACAGTGATTTGTCTGATTACTTTAGATGTTTATTTAATTGATAATTGGCCTTAAGATACCTTGAAAGTTTGTAATAGCAGTGCTTTCTTTTACATTAATCATATAAGCAAATGTTCTCCCATCTTTTTTATTTCTTTCTCCTTTCCCTCTAGATAAAGTACTATTTATGACCACAGCTGTTGATTTGGTAATAACAGAGGTACAAGAGCCTGTTCGTTTCCTCCTAGAGACAAAAGTTCGAGTTTACCCACCTAATGAAAGATTATTCTGGCCCTTCAGCAAACGTAGTACTACTGAAAATTTCTTTTTGAAACTAAAGCAGGTACTAAATTTTTTTGTTGCTGCTCACTTTCTCCTAAATATCTAGGTTTCCTTTTGGTGTCATTTAGTTCAAATCTGCCAAAGACATGTTCTCTTTGAGGTCTTTATATCTGTTTTTGTTTTCCTCTTTTTGAGACAGGGTTTCTGTATGTACTTCAGGCTGGCCTTGAACTAACTTTGTAGCTTAGGCTGACCTAAGACTTGCAGTGATCCTTTTGCCTCAGCCCCCCGAGTGCTGGAATTATAGGCATGCACCACCATGCCTAACCGATGTCTTTGTGTCTGAAGTGTTTTTATTTCACTTCATTTTACTAGTGTGTTTTCACTTGATATAAAAGTCTAGTTTTTTTTTTTCTTTTAGCATTTTAAAGATGTCAGTCTACAGTTTTCTGGCTTCTTTTGATGAAAATTCAGCATGCATTTATATTACTGTTCTTCTAAATGTGTCATTTTTCTCTTTTTAACTTTTTATTTTATTTTGTTATTTTGTTTTTTATGTTTGATGTTTTTATATTTAACTATGAGACACCAAAGAATGATTTTTCTGTCAGTTCATCTGCTTGGATTTGCTGGGCTTCTTGAATTTCTAAGTTCTTAAAACCAAATTTGGAGAAAATTTAGCACGTTATTTCTTCAACTTTTTTCCAGTCCCCCTCTCTTTTTCTTTTCTTCTAGTATTTCAGTTATACATATTTTAGATATTTTAATTTTCCCACAAGTCTGACCATCTGTCTTTTAAAATGTTTCTTCCTAGATTGGATTCTTTCTACTAATATGTCTTAAAGGTCACTGACTATTTTGTCATCCCCAATCTGCTATTATAACCACTGAGTAAATTTTCAAAAAGTTTTTGGTCTTGTAGTTTTCATTTCCAGAATGTCCATGCAGTTCTTTTCTTTTTTAAAAATACTTTGTTTTCTCTTGAGATTTCCCACTTGTTCTTTTATGAGGGTTTGTTTTGTTTTTTATATCTTCAAGCATCGTTATACTATTACTGTGTAAGAAACCTTTGACTGGTAACATTTTCCTGTTTCTATGTCTACCTTGTAAATTTAGATAATTTTAAGAGATTTATTATAGAGACTGGATTGTGCTATTTTTTTCTGAAAAGCCTTTTTTTTTAAAATCTGCAGTTAACTTTGTCAAAGTGACATTTATACTGTCTTTCCTGTGGTACATAGTAGTTGAAATATCTGGTAATTTTTTTAGCTTTTGTTGGTTCTCAGTTGTCCCACCACTTCTACCCCCAGCACACACACCTGTTTGTCATGCTGATGATGGAACCCAGGGCTTTATACATGTTAGGCAAGTGCTCTACTACTGAACAATGGCCCAGCCCCTCTGTCCTCCATTTTTCCTTTGTAGGAAAACTCCTGGTAAGAAATCAAGGTATCTAGTGACTTTAATTGCTAATCTGAATTCTCACTTTATTTCACATTATCTGCGACATTTGACATATATGATTCCTTTCTTCTTAAATACTCCTCTCTCATTCTGCTTTCAGGACCTGTCACCTTTAACATGTCTAGAACAGTATCCATGATCTCTAAACACTGAAGGCCCTATTTACCTGCTTTAATGTCTTAATTCATAGGCATATCCTCTAATAGTTGCTTAAGGGCAAATATTTACTCTTTAATTTCTTACACTCTGTATCCAGTCTATCAGGATATCCTGTTTACTTTCAGATCATGTCCAAAGTTGGACCACTTCTTACTATCTAGATTATAGTAGTCCACATCTAAATTCCCATTTTTGTCTAGATTCTAATAGCCTCTTATGTCTCTATTTCTATCTCTGCCAGCCCCGGTTTGTGGTACTAGGGTTTGAACCCAGGGCCTTTGCAGTGAACTATATCCCCAGCTTTTTTATTTTTTTTTAAGGAGGCTTTAAGTTACTAAGTTACTTAGGGTGGGCTTGAATGTGCAGTCTTTCTGCCTCAGCCTCCCGGAGTGCTGAGATTGCAGTTGTGTGCCCCTGCACCCAGTTTATCTTGGTCCCTTTTGTGTTGTTCACAATATAGCAGCTTCAGATCAGATCGCTCCATTTTTCAGCCCAAAATCTTTTAATCGTGAATTATTCATTGAAAGCCAAAATTCTCAGGTGACTTACCAGATCTGCTACCCATTACATTGTAAACAAATTCTTTTCTCCCTCTTCCTCTTGATTGCTCACTCTGGTCTAACTGTGTTTTTAGGCAGTGTTACTAACTGTTCCTTTTTCCTGTAATATTCTTTGCTGGATTCTACTTGTTCACACTCACTTTCTTTGATTTACTTGATCTTTTTTTTATTTTATTTTATTTTTTTTTTGCGGCACCGGGGATTGAACTCACAACCACGCGCCTGCCAGGGCAGGCGCTTAAGGCACTGAGCCAAACTCCCAGCCCTGGTTTTTTGCGGCAGGGTCACACTATGTAGCTCAGGCCGGCCTTGTGCTCGCGTTGTAGCCCAAGCCAGCCTCGAACTCACAACGCTCCGCCTACCTCAGCCTCCCGAGTGCTGGGATTAAAGGCGTGCGCCACCACGCCCGGCTTCTTTTTTGTTTTGATATAGTGTCTTCTTGGTATATAGCCCACGCTGGTCTCCAACTTGGGTTCCTCCTGTCTCAGCATCCTGAGTGCTAGGATTATGTATGCCACCATTCCAGGCTTTCAGTTTACTTCTTAACTCACTCTTGCTGCCCTACTTAATACTGTAATTGGCCCACTCTTTCACTAGTACTGCCAATACTCTATGCCTAAATAATATACACTTTTTAACCAGCATTCACTTTTTCATGATGTACCATGTAATGTACTTATTTTCATATTATTGTCTGTTTTGCAAAGTATAATCCTCTGCTAAGGCAAAATTCTTAGTCTATTTTCTTCACTGACTTAACCCAAGCAACTAGAACGTAGTACTTCTCAATATTTATTGAATTTCTTTATATGCAACTTTGATTTTCCATTACACAAAATTAGTGTTGTATGTACACTATGTAGATTTACTTGAATCTTCTTTTTCATACCCATCAAAATTTAGATTCCAGCTGAGCATGGTGGCGCATGCCTGTAATCCCAGCACTCAGGAGGCTGAGTCAGGAAGATTGCTGTGAGTTCAAGGCCAGCCTGAACTGCATAGTGAAACCCTGTCTCAAAAAAGACAGAAAAGAATTTTAGATTTCAGTGTGTCCAGATTAGCTCTGTTGAGTATTTGTAGGAAAAGAAAAATACAGACAACAATAGAGATTTCTTTCTCGTATTGTCTTAGGAGAAAGTACACCTGGATCTCAGCAGGGGCAGAGATTTAGCATAGTTTCATCAGCTAAAACTTGGATTTGAAATCAGAGTACATGAATCTTACCAATGACCAGTTTTGTCTTACTGAAAGCTCCTTCAGCTCTGAATCTCATTTTACTCAAGTGTAAATTGGCACCAATAATAGAATCTCTTATTATGTGTTGTGACATCAAATAAGAAACTATGCTTTGTGCTTGGAATAATTCCCAGTTCATACTAAGTTCTCCATGTTTTAATTATTAGAATTGAAAGAGAGTCTGAACCCTCTGTGGAACACAGGACGAATTAAAAAACACTAATTCTTGAAATCTGCTCAGCATTGGCTGATTTTTTTTGGTATTCTGAGAGAAAATTTTTCTGTGTAGTCTAGATTGGTCTTAACTTGCGTTGACTGATTATGTACCTCAGCCTGGCCTTGAACTCTAAATCCTTCTGCCTCAGCCTCACTAGTGCTGGGAGCATTGATTATTTAGATGAAAGATCAGCTCCAGGAGGAGAACTCTTCATTAATTAAACCAGTCTATAAGCATTACTGCAAGTTTAGAAGTGAAAAGAAATGACCCTAAAAGTTTATAAAGGGCAGTAAAAAGAATTTAATTATAAAATGTTCTTAGTGCTAATGTGTATGTAAAAGAGTTACTTTTAATTGGTTTAGTGAACATAAATAAAATTCCCTGATCTTGCTATTTCTCTTTAGTTTTAATGGTACACAGCCTTGTTTTTAAAAACATGAGTTAGTAAGAATGTTACTTTATTGATTAAGTTTAGAATATTATTTTTTATGGAAATAAATGAATTTTAATTCTGTTTAAGGCTTACATATATTCTAATACAGTATGTTATTCTAGCACTTTTTATTTAATTTCTTAGATAGGCTAAAACAATGACCTGATCGAGGAAACTAGTCAAAAACATGCCTGAGATGTACTTTAGAGACCATTCTGGACTCTTTTGTTAAACTTACAAACTAAATATAATCTAAATTGTCGATATATTCTGTGCAAAAAACCAGAAGTATATATATAGAAGCTGAAGAGAGCAGGAAATTACTTTGCTTTCTTTTTTTTTTTTTTTTTTGGTACCGGGAATTGTACTCACAACCTCGCGCCTGCCTAGCAGGCGCTTACGCCACTGAGCTAAATCCCTGGCCCAAGAGAGATAATAATCTTTTCAGTTTTTCTCCTTATTTGGGTATGTCAGTCTTTGTGTGTATATGGTTGGGTGGATAGGTGAGAAGTGAGAAAGGAGAGGTAGAGAGTGAAGAATGTAAACAACTGTTTACTGTCTTAGAACACTTACAGCACTGTTGACCTCACCTCCTTGTAACTTAATGAACCATTCCTGTTTTTATATTAATGCTAGAAAGCAGTATTTTTCACTAATTGAGGTCTTACTGTGACTGTCACTCAACTACTCACTTGATTTTTCTGTCTTATGTAACTTTCACAGTGATCCAATGAGCCTGAATAGTATTTTCATTTATGGACAAAGAAACTGATATCCAAAGATATATTTATGGGATGAATAAGATATGTATCTAAAGGGCCGGGAGTTTGGCTCAGTGGCTTAAGCGCCTGCCCTGGCAAGCGCGAGGTTGTGAGTTCGATCCCCGGTGCCGCAAAAAAAAAAAAAAAAGATATGTATCTAAGACTTCTAAGAGCCTCAGCCAAGATTCTTTCCATAGAAAAATGCTACTTTTGTTCTTTCTGAAAGATTTTTAGGCATTATTAAAAATTTTAACCCTCTTCAGTTCTTATCAGACTGAAAAGGAACCAATACTAGTAAGCAGATTTTAAAAATACGTAATATTTCTCTTTTGGGGAGTTGAATTACATAAAAAAATTAACATGTACTTAAAAATTGATTCTTATTCCTTTTGCTAAAATTATCTGGTGACTCAGTACCTTCTTTTAGGCCTAGAAGCCTTCCCATCTGTGGGATTGTTATATTAAGATGGCATCATATTAGAGAAGAAACATTTAAAATTGGTAAGGCAAGACTGTTTTCTTGGATTTAAGTTTTCAGATACCATTTACTGAAAGAGAAAACTAAAGATTAAAATTTTTTCCTCTTTGGTTCATTCTTTTCTAAGACAAGGTCTCACAATGTGGTTGAACTTGATCTTGAACTCACTTTGTAGCTCAAACTTGGAGCAATCCTCAGCTTCCTGAATGCTGGGATTATAAGTGTGTGCTACCATGCCCAGCTTAAATTTTTCAGCAGTGACATAGATGAACAAAAGATCAACTAAGTTTTCTTGAAACCATAGAATGGTAGAATTTTTACTATCAGAGATAGTGTAGGGCATGTAAAATCTTTTATAAAATTGTTATAAATGAAGAAACTGGTATCTGAAGATTGAGGAGTATAGTCAAGATCATACAGATATTGTAACTGGGGCCTCTTATTCACATTTTCTGTGCGTGTGTATGTATTGTGTGATGTATGTACTTGCACATGTGTACATATGCATGCTGACATGCAATACTATGACAGTTGATGTGAGAAAAATTAAACTTGGCTACTGACTGTAGATGCATGGGACAAGGGGAAGGAAGATACACTCTTGGGTAGGCTGGAGTGAGATAGCACCAGATTTCATTATGTAATTCAAAACAATGTGTGGTTTAAAACTTATGAATTGTTTATTTCTGAAAATTCCCATTCACTATTTCCAGATGACAGTTGATGGCAAATAGCTGAAATTGAAAATGATACCACTGATAAGAGCCATTTTCTGTTTCGCATCAAGTTTTTAACTAGTGTTTTTAGCATTCATTGATGTACTTGCCTGAATCAGTTGAGTTCATTCATACATTTTCATTAGTAATTTAACATTGCAGGGTTTTTTAAAAAGCATTTACATATGTACTTATATATTTATACTGAATATCTTAATTATAGGAATATTAATATTTAATTTTATTTTTCAAATAATTAAAAATATCAGTGTTGCAATTAAAACTATTGAGTGCAAAGATTTATTTTTATTTACTTCTTTGTGTATTATTTTTGAAACTTAAGTATTTGTGGAACTTCTTTTTGTCCTTTGAGTATGTCTCAGTAATAACACAAAACTGGTACTTGGAATAATTTTTTTGGTTTTTTGGTGGTGCTAGGGATCAAACCCAGGTGCTTGAGATACTTGGCAAATACTCTATGACTCAGTTACACCTCCAGCCCAGAATAATTATCACTGCGATACTGTCACCCTTTGATAATGTAGTTGGTTTGTTTCCAATTTATTTTCAATAAGGAGGCGTGGATAATTATTTTTCCTTTCTGATTTATGTTTTGAACATGTGAGATACTTACATGATTTTAAAAAATGTCAAAATTATGTAAAAAGACTTAAAAGGCTTGCTTCCATTTCTATCTCCTCAACCCACCCAACCTCAAAGTAGCCATTGTTACTGTTTTCTAGTTTATCTTTCCAAGTTTCTTTTTGTGAAGATAGTGAAACATTCCTGTATATTTAACTCTTAAGTAAAAATTAAGATTTTTTTTCTGTACCTTTTTAATATATTGGAGATCATTCTGTATCGTTCCATAGAGATTTCCTCATTCCTCGTGGCTGCATACTACTGTGGTATTTGGATGACTCATGATTGTCTCAGTTCTCTTGATAGCCACCTGGGCTGTTTTGTCTAGTCATTTGCTGTTTCAAATGTTGCTGCTGTGTGAAATTTTGTACATTTGTTGTTTAATTTTATGCAAGCACAAGTATAATCCTTGGCATATAAGGTAAATGCATATATTTGCCGAATCACTCCATAGAAGTTGTAATCATAAGAGTTAGCTGAGTCTGACAGTACCTGTCTCTTGTTTCTTTCTTTCTTTTTTTTTTTTGTACCGGAAATTGAACTCAGGACCTCACGTTTGCCAGCCAGGCACTGTGCTGCTGAGCTATATCCTTGGGTGACAGTACCTGTTTCTACATATGCTTGTCAAGAATGTCAAATTTAAGGCTCTGGAAAGGCGGGGCCCTGTTAACTAAGGGTAGTTTTATTTTTCATAAGGCAAAATTTTTTTTAATGTTTGTGGATGACTTTCCTTTTCTGTGTTTCTTATTCATATGTTTTACTCATTTTTCTCTTCAGTTTTACCTAATTTTTAAAAGTTATGACAAATTCTTGAGATACATATTTTGAGTTTTGACTTTTCTTATTATTTATTTTCAGCATTTACAGACTTAAGTTCATTTATTTTGTGTTTTTAAATTTTTATTGTTACATTTTGGATATACATAATAATAAGTTTCATCATAGACAATTTTTACCTGTACATGATTTATCTTACTGTTGCTTTTTTTCTCATACCCCTGTTTATGGGGTTGGGGATTTAGCTCAGTGTCGTAAGCACCCACCTAGCAAGCGTGAGATCATGAGTTCAATCCCTGTTACCAAAAAAAAAAAAAAACATGTCCTATTTATATTATGACAGTTTTTTTGAGTATGCCATGCAGTCTTTTTGTGTACTTCAGTTTATCAGTTTTTTTCTTTGAAACTTCGGAGTTTGGGATCAAAATTAGAAAGCCCTTCCTTGCTTTCAAATTTAAAAGAATTTACATATTTTTCTTCTACCTATGTGCTTTCATTTTATTATTCGTAGATCTCTTATTTGTATTTTATTCAGGTGACTCTGGCCTTCAGTATAAACTATGGACCTGATTCAGTCTTTCTCCAAATGGCCATTCACTTGTCCTAGCACCCACCATTCATTAAATAAAGATTACAATTTTCTCCTCGGTGACTTGAGATGCTACCGTTATATTCACTTTTTACATGTATTCGCACATCTTTTTGGATTTTATATTCTGCTCTAGTGGTCTTGCATTGGTCTCACACTTGTTTATATAGACTTTATAATATGTTTTAGTATCTGGTAAGGGTACCTTCCCTCTTCAAATATTTCTATTTTTGTGGGCTTTCTGGATATTCTTATTTTTCATATAAAGTTTAGCATCAATTTGTCTAGCTCTGGGAGAAATTATTAGAAGTCATCCAGAAATATAGATTGTCTTTGTTTTCTTCAAGTTCTTTTGTCTTTATCAAGTGGCTTTATATTGTAGTTTTATATGCATGTAATTTATATATATTATGTATGCTAGTAAAAATTGGAAAGTTACATGTTTATGTTCTTGCTGTGTGTGTGTGTGTATCTATACATATATATGTATATATATATACATTTACAGACACAGATTTTTTTGAGATAGGGTCTCCTACATATCTCACTTTTTGTCTATACAAGTATAAACATCTATAGATAGACACAGAGTGTCTGCCCAAAATATGTATACGCAGTTCAGCAGTTCACTATACTAATAAATGTCTGAAAGCTAATGGTCACCATTTTGAGCACCCCTTATAATTGTAAAGGCCAAAGGTAACTTGTGTTAATCTCATGATGCCTCGATAAATTTAGTATTAAAATATTTATATGTTTTTCTTTTTCTGCTGTATATACATTTTTTTTGGTGGACACTGTATATACTGTTCAAGCAGGCCTCAAATTCAGAATCTTCCTGCCTTGGCCTCCTGAGAAATTATAGGCATATGCTATCATGCCCACTTAAGATATTTTGCTATAAAAAATTTACACATATGTTGAGATTAAAAAATAGTCTACTTATTGTTACCCAACTTCAACAATGAACATGTTTTTTAATAGCTGGAGTTCTTGACTTACAAGCTTAGTCCCATTCTTAACTCTGTTCATCTGACTTCACAAAACATATACTTTGGTTAATATGACTCATGGAAGAGTTTCTAGGTGAACTGCATGGATTACCTCGTTTACGTAGTCTGAGAGAAATTTTTTTAAATATGAAGAGCTATTGCCAATCTTTGAATTGCTTCAGATAGCAGTTAAGTGATGTTTAAAAGTGATTTGTAACCAAAAAATATTTAAATCCTGTTATTCATCAAAGTGTAATTTTTATTTATTTATTTTTTGTTTTTTTGAGACAGGGTCTTGCCATGTAGTTCACAGTGCTCTTGATGTCACTGTGTAACCCAGGCTGGCCTTGAACTTCATAGCAATCCACCTGCCTCAGCCTCCTGAATGCTGGGATTACTGGTGTGCACCACCATGCCCAGCTAAAGTATAAGTTTAATAGTTAAAAATCATAATTATTAAAGTTTAGAGTGAACATGTGTAGATGGTTTTAAATTCAGTGGGTGAATGAGACCATAAAGGTGGTAAAAAAAACTAGTTGTATTTGAGGAACTCAAATTTATATGAGCCTTCCTTAAAAAAAAACCAAACTGTTAGATTCTTAAGATTGCCAGATTAAAAACAAAACCGCTTAGTACTCTTTATTTGCAGCTTTTGACTTCTTTTATATTGAACAGAAATCTTTTACATGTCTCCTGGACACAAACTTGTAGGTTAATACATAACCTCACAGTGTGAGTACTTTACGAAGAACTACGTCAAAAGCAATGTATTTGTCTAGAAAATTAAGTAGTCCTCAGGTAGATATGTAAAACTACAGTTGGCAAAAGGTATTCTATGGGTCAAATTTAGTCTGGCTGTTCATTTGGTAAATAAAATTGGAACTTAACCACATTCATTTAATTCTTTCATCATCTGTAGCTGCTTTTGCAGTCTAATGGCAGAGGTGTGTGGTTGCAACAGCCTACTTGCTCACATAGCCTGGATATTCAGTAATTGGTACTTTATAGAAAAGGTAATCAACACCTATATTAAGAATTCAGATGGACATTGAGATGATAAAAATCTGTTCTAGCTGATGTTCCTGTAGCTTGTTAAGCTCCCTTTGTGCTTTCACTTTATTAGTGTCTGTTTTGCTACTTTGTTAGCTTTCTTTGTACATTTTCCTACAGTCCTCCTCTTTCCTCCTGGCTCTATATTTCAGTTTACTTTTCTTCTCCTACTTAAACTGGCCGTGCTAAGAATGTAACTGTATTTTAGATAATTTAGGGCAGTGTAAACTCTTAGGTTTGCCTCAAAATACAAATCGGTTGAAGATATCAAAATAGTTTTTTCTTGATGTCTTCTCTGTCACTCATTCCCCCATCTTCCCCCTATGTTGTAGCTTTCAGATAAAAGATACGTATTTCCAAACTAAGGAGTTAATAAAAAGTAGAAGTAAGGTTTTTCTTTTAGTCCAAATTTCATGTGTTAATATAGTTCAAATCTTTTTGATGTATATAGTTTTGTACAAGAAATCTCAAAAATACCTGAAGTAACTGAGGATACTGAATAGTTAGTTCACACTGTATAAAAATTGGTAGTTGGATTATTGATACAGTTTGATGACAGTTAAAATTGTTGAAGTGGAGGTAATACTTAGTAAATGGTCTATTTTCCTAAGAGAGATTTTAAGTCTAAACATATGCTTTTCTACTTAGAAAGTTATCCTTAGTACAGATATTCAAAGAAACAGCATTTATTGTCAGATCTGTATTAAATTTAAACAATAGTTCTTAAACTCAGTTTTACTGCATAATAAATAATATTTTTTCATCCTCAAGATAAAGCAGAAGGAGAGAAAGAATAATACTGACACTTTATATGAAGTTGTGTGCTTGGAAAGTGAATCAGAAAGAGAGAGGAGGAAAACTACAGCCAGTCCTTCAGTTCGCCTGCCACAGTCTGGATCTCAAAGCTCAATGATACCTTCTCCTCCAGAAGATGATGAAGAGGAAGGTAAATTGTAGGGCAAGCCTAATTTATATTTTGAGGTTGGGGACTGTGCTATTAAAAATTAACATTAATATGACGTGGCTTTTGGGGTTCATCAATACTTATGAGAGTCTGCTTTATGCATTCAGCTGTAAGAGATTTATAAAACAATTAGCATTAAGGTGGCTGTGGTGGCACACACCTGATCCCAGCTGCTCAGGAGACTGAGGCAAGAAGATCACAAGTTCAAACCCAACCTGGGCAACTTAGTGAGACCTTATCTCAAACTAAAAAGGACTGGGGTTGTAGGTCAGTCATAGAGTTTTTGCTTAACATGTATGAGGCCCTGGGTTCAATCGCTAGTACCAAAAGCAAAAACAAAACAAAACAAAAAAACAGACTTTAAGATATTTATAAACAAATTGATTGTAAAAATGTGATTTGATAATTAGTGCATTTAAGAAGAGTTTAGTGCTGTCCTGGTGTGTGAACACTTTTTTGTTTTTGTTTTTTTTTGGCCCAGGGATTGAACTCAGAACCTTGTGTTTGCCAGGCAGGCACTTTGCCACTGAACTAAACTCCCAGCATGAACATATTTTTTTAGGGCAGATTTGACACAGTTTCTGCCTAAATGTATCCATCTCAACTGCTTCATTTTACAGGGATAGTTTCACTTGCCAAAATGTGATGTCCCTTCAGAACTTTTCACCAACTATATACATGTACACAGATTTATACATTATTGTGTTTTCTCACTGTTAAAGAATCTTATCAATTCTTTTTTCTTGCATTTTGAATTTATTGAATTAATGTGTCAGCCACTATTAAAAGGTATATACAGAAGGATTGAAAGGAAGAGAGCACAGGAAAAATGAACATTTGAGAGTAATTTTCTAGTTTATATCATAGTACCAGGACTATTTTTAATGAAAAGAAAGGTTGATTGATAATGATACAAGGTCATGTGAGACATGTATTTATGTGAGCTTCACAGGAAATGTTTTGGGAATTCATAGAAGAAAATTCATTTTTCATTGTGAGAAATGTTTAAGCTGGGACTTTAAAGATAAGAAAAGTCCAGTAGGAAAAAGTGGCCTGCTTTAGACATTTCTGATTTTTAAAAAATCACATTGACAAAGATATGACATGGAAGGAATGATAGATTTGTTTAAAAGAAAAACATATTCCTGATTATATGTACCATTTTCAAATTCACAGTAAGCTCTCCTTTCTCATCGTTCTGTATAACTCCTATTGTCCTGGTGATAAATTACCTTAGGATCACTTATTAGTAATATTAATAGCACCAATTACTAGATACTTATGTAGGTGGATACTTATAATAATTCTGAAAAATAGGATTTATCATTATCTTCATTATTTATTATAGCATTCAAATAAAGAAATGAGTTCTCAAGTGAATCTGACCAAGCTCATACCTTTGGTAAGGTAGAACTTGGAAGTCATGAGTTGAATCCAAGTCTGAATCCATGTTCTGAGTTGTAGGATACCATCATCTCTTGCATTTTGTTTTCAGAAAGCATTTTGAAATGGAGAAAAAGCACATGCATTGTTTTGAATTAACAGATACAATTTAAAGTCCTCCTGCAAAGCCAGTTTAAGTTATGTGTTATGTCATAAACGTGAAATTGTTTCTACTGTATGAGATTGTGTGATGGTCTTGAGACTATCCACTTCTTTTCCAGGTTAACACTGGTTAAGATAGCAGAATAAGGGAAAGTTTATGTAACTCCTCTTCTTTAAACTCAGGATTAAGGGCCGGGGGTTTGGCTTAGTGGCACAGGTGCCTGCCTGGCAAGCACAAGGTTGTGGGTTCAATCCCTGGTAACAAAAAAAAAAAAAAAAAAAAACACACCTAAGGATTAAAAACAAAACCTAAACCTGAAAACAGTAGTCTATTCATCATGAAACCAGAGAGTGCTTAAATGTCTGTACTATAGATTTTGAGGAATATCTTACAGTTACAAAGAAATTTGTACCCAAATGTGAAGAATAGCATTAGTACTGGCATCTAGTTCTAATCGTAGCATGCAAAGGTGTTTTAAAAAATATCAGCAGGTTTGGAACTCCTCTATTGATAGTTCTTAAGTAGGCAGAGAGAAGGACTAATGGCAACAGAGAGTCCATGGAAAAGACAAGGGAGCAGTGGAACATAAACTCTACAAAGGAAAGGATAGGTCTTCTTTTGCCCCATACTGTTTCCCTAGTGTGTACTGTAATACCTAGTATGCAGTCTGTACTCAGTAAATATTGACAGGACGAGTAGCCCCCTTGGATCCATTTCCATGGTGAAAAGCTAATGACAGGAGAACTGGAATGGAAGGAAATTTCAGCCTGGCCATCATAAATTCTTCCCAGTCCAGTTTACAAACCAGGAGAACCTGTTGCATGATCTTTGTTCCCTTAAAAAAAAATTAAAAGAAAAAAAAATTTTCCAGAGACATTTCTTACCCATGGGACATTTGGCAAGAAGCCAGCAATCTAAGATGGATTGTTCAAAACCAACTTTCTAAAACTCACTGTTTACTCACTCCCTGCCTCTACCTCTGCCTTAGGCCAGTGGTATTCTAAATGCAGATTTCAGAGTACTATTGTGTACATTTGTTGAAAGCTTCTAGGACAGTAAAACAGAATTTTGGAAGATAGATCTTCCAGTCTTTTCGAAGGAATTGTCATTCCTTGTAAATTCTCGTGCATTTTTATAGCCATCTTCCCCAAAAGAGTTGTATGTGGTATATTAGTGTTTTAATGAGTAGAAAATTAATCTGAGTATTAAAAAATAGAACCAGTCTGGCAAGCTGTGAAGTTGATCGCCTTTGAGCTTTTTTTCTGTTTATTCATCCATATACAGAAATCTCTCATAATACTCAGTCTTTTTCCCCATCTCACCATCAAAACTGATAATGTCCAAACTATTATAAAGAAGTTTAGTATGAGCCGGGCGTGGTGGCGCACGCCTTTAATCCCAGCACTCCGGAGGCTGAGGTAATTGGAGCGTTGTGAGTTCAAGGCTGGCTTGGTCTACAACGCAAGCACAAGGCCGGCCTGAGCTACATAGTGCGACCCTGCCTCAAAAAACCAGGGCTGGGGAGTTTGGCTCAGCGGCTTAAGCGCCTGCCTGGCAAGCGCAAGGTTGTGAGTTCAATCCCCAGTGCTGCAAAAAAAAAAAAAAAAAAAAAGTTTAGTATGAACTGTCATATATATCTGAGCCTTTAAAATTAAGGCTTTTATGTATTACCTCTAGTTGGGGTAATACATGATATATACATGGGCAAATTCGTGTTTAAGTCATGAAAGTATAGGATCTAAACTTTGTTTTTAGATGAAGCCAGAAAAGTAAACAGTCAAAACCTAACTTGATGAAAATGTATGGAAACAAATGTTGTTTTGCTTAAACCTAGTTGGTGGAAATATAAATTAGTAACAATCAGTTTGGAAGACAGTTTGTCTAAAGTTTGATAGTCCTTTAAAAGTATGCAGTTTTGGACTTAGGAAGTCCTCTTCTGGGCATATGCCCATGAAACTGTATTTATTCTGATACTATTAATAGCAGAAAGTTGAGGACCCCTCAAATGTCTAATGAAAGAGGATTAAATAGATATCTTAGTCCATATTTTTTGCTGCTTTTTTAATGCTTTTCCTTTCTCCTCATGCCTATATTAGTGTTGATTCTTCTCTTTTCTTTTCTTTTTTTTCTTTTGTGCAGAGGTTGAACCCAGGGCCTTGCATGTGTTAAGCATATGGTTTTCCACTGAGTTACACCAACCTTCTCTGTTACTTTTTCACTGTCTTCATGAGCCTTATAACCTCTAAATTCTTCCTTGAATTTACTTTTCTTAATCAAAGTTTAAAAGCTTGATTTTGGACCTTCTTGTGTTTTTGTAAATTAATGTATGCTGTTTTGTAGAAAATACAGAAAGTCATAAAGACATAAAAGAGCAGAAAAATGTCAGTCATACCTTTATCACTCAGAGGCAGTAATTATTAGTGTCTTGGTATAGTTTGTTTCGGTCTGTTCTGTTCTCTATTTTTACCATAAATGAGATTATACTAAAGATCTAACTCTCCATATTTTAATTTTTTGTGGTATTTTGCCATATTATCATGTAAACATAAATGTTAGCTTGCAACTACTTTCTATACCTGTATCGTAATGATTTCACTCAGTGCGTTAAAGAGTTTCACATGAAGAATACATGTGTATGGTGGGGAAATCCGCTATAATATGCCACTAGTGTTCATTTTAAACAAATTGTATACTGAATCCTATTTACGTACATGCTATCACTGCAATTATTACTCTGATTGCAAGGTAGATGTTTGCATTTTTCTCCTTTGATTGTGAGCTTCCTTGGTGGAAAGAAGTCACCTTTTAATTCCCAGAAACTGCAGTTAGCATAAATGTGCCTCTCCTTGTACTCTCCTTGTTTGTGACTTATGTGATTTGAAATTTAAGCTTTTAAATAAAACTGTTGTATATTTTCATACATAAAGCTGCTTAGGAGAGAGAACTTAACCATATTTTGAGTTCTGTAATTTTATGATTGTGTAGCCCTTTTCTCCAATTGACACAATACAGACCTATATGAAAAGAGAGAATTAAAGGGGTTACAGAAACAAAAACGGGTAAGGTCATGAGTTCGATCCCCAGTATCCCCCAAAAATAAAAATAAAAAAATAAATAATCTAGGAACATTTTTATTTATACTTACATATAAATATTACAAAGAGAGAAATTATCTTATGCTCCCCAAAAAGTCTTTAAATTTGACTCTTCTATTTCTGTGTCTGGCTAGTATAGCCACCTGTTATCCTTTTTTGTGTGCTTTGTTTACTAAAGATAACGATGAACCTCTCTTGAGTGGATCTGGTGATGTATCCAAAGAATGTGCAGAAAAAATTCTTGAAACATGGGGAGAACTGCTGTCAAAATGGTAAGTTACAACAGAATAGTTCTCCTTCTGCTTTCTTATTTTTTGAGTAAAGAATCTTACCTGAGTAATACTCAATTGGAACTGATAAAATAAAAACTTCATGTATGAGGTTTATATTCTAGAATCTCCGTTTTTAGAGTTTTACAAGAAGAGTGAACATTTATATGACGTTAATTCTCCCCATATCAGAAACCTAATAAACCCCCATAGCTGGAGAAAATATATATCTAAATATTGAATTCCAGGACAGAATAAAGAAAGAAACAGGTTCTTTACGCTGAAGAGGTCAGACACTACTCACTGGTGAAGATAATTCCCATGGTTAACACACAGTAATCGAGAAGTTTTAAGGTTGTTTTTCCTTGTTTGTGGTAAGTACCTGGGTTAGCAGGGTATCACAAGCATAGTGCACTCTACCAATTATTTTCTCACCAGATTGTAAAACTTAGGAATTTCTCATCAGATAACTTGAAAGTAGTGTTAAGAAGCACTATCTTGTAAGCTGTCTACAAAGAGTGCACTACCCTCAGGTGTTTATTAACATGGCTAAAAATAACTGGTGAGTCAGGTTGGTGAGACATTTATATAGTTTCTCTCTGAGTAGGATGCCAGGGAGAAAGAAGCTAAGCTTGAGAGTGATATGATCACATCTCTGTTTCTGACATTCTGGTTATTAGCATTGTCGTATAAGCTCCCTAAGAGCCTGTTACTTTGGCATTTGATTTTTCTCAGATGTTTTAACTGTTGAAGTCTTTCACTGTATTCTTAGTAAAGCTGTCTCAGTGTTTAAAAAAATTAGTTCATGTCCTCGAGGGATAGGACTACAAATGGCATCATCTGCTCCAGCCTTCTCACAATGCTTTACACTTTTGGTAAAACACTGTCCACATTGGGAAATGTCAAATATGCACAGGAGAAAAGAGCAAACCAAAGCATGGTTTGTCTTTACACAAGTGGTTTTAATACATGAACCCTGCAAAAGCCCCCAGGGGAATATTTCTCATATATTTTTGATATCTCTTTTTTTAAAATCAGGAGACAAAATTGCTGATGCTTTTGTCCCAGTGGTATTTTCAGTTCAGTGAATTTGGAGTGTTTGGACTGAGGAATATCATCTGTATAAAAAGGCTTCTGGTCTAAAACAGAAATGAATTCAGTCTTGACATGGTTTCATAGTAGTATATTTTAAACCATCAACTACAGTATTTAGATTCTAGAATTACATTTTATTATATGTAGCCACTAGCATTGTGTATAATGGCATAGAATTTGCTTTGCTGTCGAAGTTCATTATTCATTTAGCTAATCAAGTAACTGTCTTCCTATCCCCTCGAATATGTCAAGTTTCATCTGTCTCTGTTATCTTCAGGTTAATTCTTTTTGCTGGTTTTAGGTATGTTGTTAGATATAATCTCCCTCTTTCATTCATTTGATCATTATTTTTTTTCCTTATTGTATGTGTTCTGTGGACAAGAAACACTGCAGTGCAAAATTTACAGCCTGGTGGATCTGGCTTTAAATCATACCTCTTGTGCTTCCAAGCTATGTGGTCTTGGGCGGTAACTCTTTTGAGACCATTTCTTCATTTAGAAAATAGAAATTAAAAAACTACTGCTGTTCAGGATTATTATAGATGAAAAATAATATGTGTCATGATTATAGTTGTAGTTATAGTAAAAACTGATGAATTTACCAAATGCTAGGCACTGTGCTAAGTAAATGCACTGTTTCAGCCACAACAACCTTATGAGGTAAAATCCACATTTAGTGATGAGGAAATTGAGTCATAGTTGCAGCTGTTCTGATTAGTGAATGAGAGAACCAAAATTTTTAACACTGCAAGTCTGATCCCAAAGTTGACTTCTTAAACTGCACATTAGATTTTACTGGCAGTGTTAGTATTTTTTTTTTTTTTTTTTTTTTTTTTTGCGGCACTGGGGATTGAACTCACAGCCTTAAGCCTGCCAGACAGGCACTTAAGCCACTGAGCCAAACTCCCAGCCCTACTTTTTTGAGGCAGGGTCACACTATGTAGCTCAGGGCAGCCTTGTGCTCGCGTTGTAGCCCAAACTGGCCTCGAACTCACAACGCTCCTCCTACCTCAGCCTCCCGAGTGCTGGGATTAAAGGCGTGCACCACCATGCCCGGCTAGTGTTAGTATTTTTGAGCTCTGATTCTCCATGTTCACCTTAATGTGACTCTTAGCGGATATAAAAGCTGGGATTCTCAGTATAAAATAGCTTGCTGAGGTGCAAACTATGAAAGTAATTTTGAAAGTAATTATGAAAATAATTTTACCAATATAAATTAGGCTAGCATTAGCAAGCTTGTTCTGTGAAGAGCCAAATAGAAAACAATTTTAGGATTTGTGGACCAGTAATAGTTTGTCACAACTACTGAACTCTGCTGCTATAGTGCAAAAGTATCAAACAACACCTAATCAATTAAGCATAACTTTGTTTCAGTAAAAGTTTATTGAAATAGTTGATGAACTGTATTTGGCCCAGAGGCTAGTATACTACCCTTGAATTAATAACAGATTTCTTCTGTTCTTTTTGCTAGCAGCTGTCCAATTTTTATATATTTTTAATCCAAACATGAATAAAGCTCTCACATTAATGTACAGTATAATAGAATTAATCTCTGGTTTTTTGTTTTTTGTTTTTTTTTTTTTTTGGTGTTGGGGATCGAACTCATGACCTTGCGCTTGGCTAGGCAAGCACTTACACCGCTAAGCTAAATCCCTGGCCGGAATTTATTATTTTTAAACATACCGTGTTTTATTCTCGTGGAATTCTGGAAATGTAAAAGAACCCTGAAACCTTTTTATAATTTGATAGTGATTGTGTGTGTGCACATGTCTACCTCTCTTCTTGCTTTGATAGTCTCAGGAACTTGCTTTCTTGACTCAGTGGTGGTGGGTATTTAATAAAAAACCAGGAGTGACATGACATGGTCTTTGGGATTTAAGGGCTAACTTAGTGATTTAACTGACCTCCCTGACCACTTTACTGTATAAAACTGAAGATACTTCATCTGCCTCAGAAGGGCTGTTACAGAATCACCACACATGCTGTATGCAGAAACATTTTGAAAATTTATACCAATATTTCAAGACAAGTTTTATTTTCCTCATTTTATAGAAAAGGTAAATGAACAGAGATTTTAGTAACTTGGTGTTGCGGTAGAAAAATTCTTGACCACCACCAATATCCAGAGAAATTACTTGAAGGAAGATATAAAAACTGCTGAAAACATTGAACTGTTTCTTTTTAACTGAGAAATTAGTATTAAGTAAGGTAGTAATTTAAAGATGTTTTGGAAGCAGTTTACAGAATCCATGTAGACTTTAATTTATTCTACCCAATCTCTTACTGTTTTCTTGGTTGCAACTAATGCAATAAATAGATAGCATTTTCCTTTCTTCTTATTCTGTTACCTTATCAAATCTTTGAAAATCATTTAGTTTAGTTTTCATAAAACTAACTTTTTAGCCGGGTGTGATGACACACACCTGTAATCCCAGCATTCAAGAGGGGCTGAGGCAGAAACTCACGAGGCTTCAAGGCCAGCCTGGGCTACCTGCTGAGACTGTCTCCAAAAAAAATAACTTTTTAGAGAATCTTCCTTTTGTGAGTTTTGGTGTTTTGGATTTATTTGTAGGCATCTCAACTTGAGTGTGAGACCAAAGCAGTTGTTGTCCTTAGTAAGAAATGGTGTCCCTGAAGCCCTTAGAGGAGAAGTCTGGCAGCTGCTAGCAGGTTGTCACAACAATGACCACCTAGTGGAAAAGTACCGAATTCTCATCACAAAGGTAAGGAGACGATTTCTCAGTTTCATCATTTATCTTTTTATAAATTTATAATGAAGGATCATTGTGGCTCATCAACTTCTAATAATTTTTTCCAATAATTTTTAAATTATTTATTTGTGATAAGAATAGAACTGTTAATATTTCTATCTCAAATGTGTTTTCTTCTGTTGGCACGAAGGAGAAAGCACAAGGTTTTCTTTCTTGAGTGGTTTTCTTTCAAAGCAAGGGATGTCTGCTAGCCCATTAGGTGTTTAGAACCTTTTTGAACATAATTACATTTTTGTCAGGTCAGTTGTGTTAAGAAATGTGTAAAAACTTTGTTTTGTTTAACTGTTGTCACACTTCACAGAAATGTGCTCCTTGTGAGGAAGGCCTAGTTCTGGTTTCTACAATTATAAGACAATAATTTTGTGTTCTTAAACCCTACTCATTTTTAGCTTATTCTTCTAAAGTGAAAAATCCTTATTTTGATAGTATTCTCAAGTTGAGACATTCTTCAAAGTTTCTTTATACATACAAAGATTTTCCTTATACATACAAAGATTTAAATACTGTAATTAAAAAATAAATAAATAAATACTGTAATTATCTGCAAGGTTAGGTAATGTTTTGTCTTCTGTGTTTTGTAGGCCCATGTTCTGGGTTTTAGTTTTTGTTTTCCTCAAATTATTGTGGTGTTTATCTTTAGGAAGCATCTTCTCCAATGGCATACAAATCCAAAATCTGATTGTTGAAGGGATTGTTCAGAATTTTCGGTAGTGTATGAAAATTTTTCAGTGTGCCAAAAGGTGAAGTTTTTTTTTTTTTTTTTTTTTGCATTTTTATTTTATCAGTACATGATTGTAGTACATAAAATGTTTATTGTGGGGAGTTCAAACATGTACATAACACATCTTAATTCTTTTTTCATGCCCTTCCCTCCCCTCCCTTCATCTCTTGGTTCCCTTAAAGTGTGATTTTTAAAGAATTTTACTAGTACATGTTTGCATTACATGAAGTTTAAATTTCACTTGGGGTTTGGGAACATGTACATAATACAGCTTGTTTCTTTTCTTAATCCCCTTCCTATCCACCTACATCACTCTGCTTTTGAATGCCCTTTCCCCATTTTTATTCCTGTCGGTGTTAATATTCTTAGGTTATGTTATGACATATAATGTTTACTTTTGTTGAGGTTACTGGGTTCCTGTACGCAGCATATCTTAATTCTACTTGCTGCCCTTTCACCTTCTCCCTTTCCCCTCACCATCAGTCTCCTGGACCTCTTCTCATTTGCTAGAGATCTATCTTCTTGTTACCTGGTTTCCATTTATTATCCTATTTGTTTCTACTTTGCCTTACTCAAATGAGAGATGCCATAGGATATTTAAGCTTGTCTGTCTGATTTATTTCACTCAAATATTATATTTCTCAGATGAATCCATTTTCCCATGAGTGTCTTAAATGTATCCTTCCTTATAGTTGAATAGTGTCTTGGTTACTTTTTGCTCGTTGCCAAGACAAAATACCTGACGCCCAAAGTTAGGGAAGGAAAGGTTTATTCTTACAGTTTCTCGGGAGTTTCAGTCCATAAAGTGGGCTCCAAGGCAGCATGGGATGACGGGGCTACAGTTCATGGCGGCTGCAAGCTGCTATCCGCGCTGGCGAGAGAGAGGGCAGAAGCCGGGAAGCCGGGAAGCAAGCAAGAGGAAAACCTGCCTTCCCTTATACTGTATCTCTGCTCCACCCCTGGGCGGGTGTAGCAGTCAAGTCATTAATCCTGGCGTCATTAATCCTGGCGCCATTAATCCTGGCGCTAGACAACAAACTGATCACAAGTGTCAGACTCAGCCCCATCAAAAGTATGAGGACTTGGGGGTACATAGCATATCCTATACAAATAGTGTTCCATTATATATTGATAGATACATTTTCTATATCCGTTGACTGCCAATGGGCATACCTGCTGCTTCCAGGACTTAGCTGGGGTTGTTTTGTTTTGTTTTGTTTTGTTTTTTGAGGCAGGGTCTCGCTTTGTAGTCCAGGCTGACCTCAAGCACATGGATTACAGGCATGTGTGTCACCATACTCGTTTAGGATTTAGCTATTATGAGTTGTGTTGCTATAAACATTGTTAGGCTTGTATTGCTATAGTATGATTTCTGTAGCCCTTTGGGGAAGATATCAAGAAGGCAAACAGCTGGATTGTGTGGAATTTTTAATTTTAGTTTTTTGAGAAGTCTCCATACTAATTTCCAAAATGGTTGTACTAGTTTTCATTCCCACCAGCAATGCAGGAGGGATCCTTTTCACCGCAGTATTTGTTCTTTGATTGTATGATTGCCATTCTTTTTGGTGTAAGATAGAATCTTCATGTTGGTTTAATTTGCATTTCTCTAATGGCCAGAGATGTTGAGCATTTTTTTATGTATTTGTTGGCTATTTGTACTTCTTCTGAGAAGTGTTTGCTCACTTCACTTGCCCATTCTTTTTTTTTTTTTTTTGCGGCACCGGGGATCGAATTCACAGCCTCGCACCTACCAGACAGGCGCTTAAGCTGCTGAGCCAAACTCCCAGCCCTGGTTTTTTGAGGCAGGGTCGCACTATGTAGCTCAGGCCGGCCTTGCGCTCCGCGTTGTAGCCCAAGCCGGCCTCAAACTCACAACATTCCGCCTACCTCAGCTTACCGAGTACTGGGATTAAAGGTGTGCGCCACCACGCCCGGCCACTTGCCTATTCTTGATAGGATCTTTTGTTTTAGGTCTAATTTTTTTTTTTTTTTTGAGTACTTTAGATGTTAGTCTTCTAAGAATGGCCAGCACACATTTTTTTTTTTTTTGTTCTGTAGGTTATCTCTTCAGTCTACTGATTCCCTTGCTCTATAGAAGCTTCTTAATTTGATATAATCCCATTTGTTGCTATTATTTCTTGCGCAATTGGGATTCTGTTTTTAAAAATCCTTTTTTACACCCTCAAATGTTTTACCTGTTTTGTTTTCCAGTAGGTTCAGTGCTTCCGTTTTAATGTTGAGCTCTTGATCCATTTTGATTTTATTTTGGTACATGGCAAGAGATACGGATTCTTCTTCAGTCTTTTGCAAACAGATCCCCAGTTTTCCCAGCACCATTTGTTGGATAGGCTATTTTTTAAAAAAAAAATTGTTTTAAATGTTAAAATCTTAATAAGATATGAATAATGTTTTAGTCAGCTTTCCCATGCTGGGACAGCATCCCAACATCCACAGTTTAAAGGAGGAGAGGTTTCATATGACTCAAGGTTTCAGGGAATTTCATTCATAGGCAGCTGACTCCAAGACAGAAATGTCATGGTGGAAGGACATGATGCTGAGCAAAGACGTTCAGTTCATGGCAGCTGAAGAGCAGGGCAGCAGTCCCAGAAAGAAAGAGTTGAAGGACCGGATACAGTACCCAAGGTCACACTTCCACGACCCATCCAGATATACCCAGAATCGTGCTTTACTAATACCCTGAACAGCTCCAAAGCCAGTTAAATTGACCCAATTGTACCTAACCACCACACATAAATTCTTTTTAAAGCTGTTATTTAAAACAAACACACAAAACACCTTGTTATGACTTGTATCTAGATATCACAAAAGCCTCATGTAGTCATAGAGGAGGCATTTCAGAGGTGGCTGGGTCTAGAGTGTTTGGTGCTGGGATCAAGGGTGTGTGATTACTAAATCAGTCCACTGATTGGTTAGGCATAGCTCTGGCTAGGATTAAGGCTGAGTGCTACACCCACCCTAGGGTGGGTAGCTTGCATACAATATAAAGCACAAAAAGAGAGCTAATGTGCTCTTGCCTGCCTGCTTGCCATGTACTGTTTCTCCTCTGCAGTGTTCCTCTGTCCTTCCACCCTGCCTTGGAGCCTGCTGACTGTGAACTAAAATCTCTACACACTGTGCGCCAAATAAAACCTTTCCTCCTAAGATTGGGTATTGGGTATTTTGTCTCAGCAACAAGAAAAGTAAGACATACCTTTTAGGAGGACAGTGTTTAAACGTGAGATGCAGAACCTTTACTCACTGGGACATGACTTCTGTGTCCTCAGAATATTAGTATTCCTTCACATCACTTTACTTCCAGATTGTTTTGTTCATTTGTTTTTGTTGAGTGTCTTGCTATGTAGCCTCAGTTGGTCTTAAACTCATAATCTTCCTGTCTCTGCCTCCAGGGTACCACTTGCATTCTAAGCATGGGCTACCACACCTGACTCAGACTGATGTTTTTCGTTGCAAAAAGTAATACGCTAATTCCCCGATTATACTGATACACAGTAATTGTTTAACCAGTATTTATTGAATGCATATGGCAACCACAATGCTTGGTCTAGGGGGTTAGACACAAGAGCTCTTAACTGTCATGTGATAGAATGTGTCCGAAAAAGTGCAATGGGAACCATCAAAAGAAGTGGTTAATGCAGCCTGGGAGAAAAGGGGAGACTTTCTCAAGAATATGACAGTTTCAGAAAAGAGCTTTGCAGGCTTGGAATATTGGGTACAGCGTTACACTCTAGTATGAATGACTATATCAAAGAATGAGGTTACATAGCTTGTGTAGCTAGTAGAGGTACACCTGGCTGGTTATCTTCTTTTGTTGGCAAAGCATATTTTGAACTTGTAATACTATCTTTCTAGGCCTGCTTTTAAAGTCCTTAAAAATGTTTAGCCAAAAATGGTTTCTTAAGAGTTCATTAAAGATCTTTACTGAGATTGTTCATATAGATAATTTAAAGAAATAAAATATCTGTAATAAATTGAATTTTGTTTTCCTGGTTCTGTGGAAATGGTGCCATCTGCTTATGGAAAAGAAATCTGGTAATTACACAATATGTAGAAGACTATCTGTTAGCAAAATCTGATATATTTGATTAATGATTTATATACACTGATGATGTGCCCTTTATAATTTACATTAAAATTTTATCATGGATTTGACTAGAAACTTAAAACATTTACTGTTCAGATTGCTAACAGACAGTCAGAAAATACAAACCATCATAGTATGTCCTTTTTTTTTTGTAAACAGTGATATTTGAGGTAAGTTGGTATTTACTTTTCTTTGTATCTTCTTGGCAATAATCTTTATCGTTACATGGGAATGATAAATGATATTTTTCAACTTTGAAAAGTTTTTGAAGAAGGGGGAACTACTATTAAATTTTTTCATAATTGTTTTTATAGCAAGCTATAATTTCACAGGTAAACTTACAACCTTAGAGTGTACAGCTCCATAGCATTTTACATATAAATACACTGCTGTGTCTACTCCCAGGAGCAAGGAATACTCATCACTCCCTGGAATCATTTTTGTCTACTTTTTGTCATAACCAGTCATTCTCCACTGCTGAAGTAATCTCTATACTGACTTGTGTCTTTTTAGATTAATTTTGAGTGTTACTGAACTTCATTAAAATGTAATTATACAGTCAACCAGAATGGACTTACTTCTTTTGCTCATGGATTTTTGGGGGTGGATCAGTATATCATTTTTTAAAATGTATTAGTTGCTGAGGATATTTCATTATATAGTAAAATACATATTTTAAAATCCATTGTGCACTTAAAGGTGTTTGACTGTTTTCTATTGTCTTAGCTATTATGAATAAAACTGTTGTGGACTTTCTTGGAACAAAGCCTTGGCAGGATTTGTACATTTTATTTACGTATGTGGACAATATTTACACACTTATTCATATTACTTTTTTTCTGACTTGTAAAACTTACTCTGAATATGGCTTTGCTAAGTACATGCTTTATTCTCTGAAATTATACATGTGATATTAGATTTTTCTTTTTGGCTTAACTTCTTTAAATGCTAAAGTTAAAATAGAAAAAAATCTCTTTGATTCATAGAATGAAAGTCAAATAGTTTATCATGCCAAAAAACAAACAAACAAACCAAAAAGACCTTAATGAGTATCTTTTACCATCTTGCTATAATTGGCAAGCCTGTCTTGTGAGGGTACATCCAGGACTTTTTCCATATACCGTTTTTCTCCTTTCAGTGCTTGGGATTGAAC
>RJWM01009563.1:0-67526 GCA_004363535.1 Dasyprocta punctata
GTTGGCCTTGCTGTTTGGCGGCCACCATGAATGGCTGTCCCACCACGCCATGCTACCTTGGAGTCAACTAAGTATGGACTGAAACTCCTGAAAATTGTAAGAAATAAACCTTTCCTTCCCTAATTTGGGGTATCATGTATTTTGTCTCAGCAACAAGTGAAAAGTAACTAAGACACAGCTATTACAAATCGTGCTACTATAAACATGGGTGCACCTATAATGCTGTGCTATGATACTTCTAATTCTTTGGGAAAGATACCCAGAATGAAAATAGCTAGGTCAAATGTGACCCCTAATCTTAGCTATTTAAGGAAGAACCACAATGATTTCCACAATGGTTGCACCAGTCGACACACCCACCCTGCCAAATTCAAAGACCCAATCCAAAAATGCGCATCTGAGATGAAAAAACACTTCTCAGATGAAGAAATACTAATGGCAAATAAACACATGAATAAAATGTTCAACATCATTGGCCATTTGAGAGATGCAAATTAAAACAACACTGAGATTCCTCGTCACCCCAGAAAGAATGTATTTCAAGGTTTCTCTTATTTCCTTTAGGACAGCTTAGGCCCAGTGTGTTTCAGAAAGATCTCTGGAAGTCTTAGCTTTCTAACCTTTAATACACATTAGAGTCAGACAACATCAGAGCTGTACAGTGTAAATTCTGTGACCTACACTGCTGTAGCTCTAACAGAAAAGATGTGTGTTTAAAGAACATTCAGATAATGCAACTCAGCTTAGTGCCTACTTATGTGAGGAAATAGTTCAACAGATAGAATTTGTGCTAAAGTATGGCTTTACTTTTACCAACAATATTTTACATACTGTGAAAATCTTTATTAATGATTGAGTTTGGTTTTTGGTTCTCTGGACCAGTTATATTTTTCCCTGCTCTCTGTGCATTGGTGCTGTCAAAATGATGCCTTCTTAATGCCTCATCTCTAACACACACACACACACACACACACACACACACACACACAAACACACACATTTTACGTGCAAGTCTATAGAGTTATGATCACAGTTTCCAATTGCTGTATCAAGTCCTCTGTAATGGTGAGTATTCTCTGGTGATACATGACAGAAAGTCAATGCAAACTAGCTCAGGTTCAAAATGAGATTTATTGGCCCATGAATCTAAGAAGAGCAAAGGTGAAACTGAGGTTGAATAGAAGAAGGAAATTGAATGTCTTCAAGATTCTTTCTACATCAGTCTTTTCTGATTTTCTTTCCAGGTTAATTCAGTTACTTTCTAATGCAGCAAGCTTTCTACATGAGGGATGTTGGTGGGAGCTCTGAACGTACAATAGTGACTTCATGGCCTATTGATAATATCTTCCCCAGTAATTACACTTAGTATAATTGTGGAGAATGAAAAAATTTCCAATTTATCTCATGTTTATATCCAGAAGCATATTACAAACAAATTCCAGATTAGGAGCAAATATGAGATAAAGTCACATACACACACACACAGACATATGCATGTGTACTTAGATGTGTGTGTGTATGAACACTATCAATCTGGCTCCATGTCGACAGATGCACTAGAGATTCCTTGTAGTCATTTTGTCTTATTACATGCTTGATTTCTCATCTTTCTGCTTTTATGCTCCATAATGTGAATAGTGCACAGGTTCTTTTGATTCATTAAGTGGTGTGTTCAGTAAAGTGTACTTTTCAAGAGTAGTGCTCTTAATACAAATCCTTCCTGCACTTGTCATTCACTTATTCCATCTTCTGCTGCCCTCTCTCTACTTCAGAACGTAAGGGAAATATTTTTTCTCCTGTAACCTTATTAATGATTAGGAAAAGCATGGAAAACCATATGTGGTTCTATTTTCCACATGAAAAAGGTAACACACATAGCTATTCAAGGTGCACAAGGTACAGTTCTGAGGGATTTCTATTATAGAATATAAGGTGACTGTTTTTCCCATATGTTAAAAATTTTAAATATTTTTTCCTGTCACTAAATTTATTTGCTGCGAAATATAGTTTAACTCCAAATTTTGGATGTCTAATTTCCCTCAATCATGCTTAGATTTTGATTATGAGATACAAAAACTATGTTAAAAATTTCCTTATTTACATTTTAACATTATCTCTTTGTCTTTCTTTCTTCCCTCTCTCCCTCTCTCCCTCTCTCCCTCTCTCCTTCCTCTCCTCCCTTTATTTATTTGTTTGTTTGTTTATTGGTACTAGTGATTAATTACCTCAGAACCTTGTTCAGGTTGGGCTCAAAATGTAATTCTCCTGCCTCAGCCTCCCATGAATCTGTTTCTTATCACACATGCAAACTGAGGGTCTTCCTATCCAACTTTTTTATGTCACATGTCCAGGGGACATTATCTTTCAATAACTTCATATTGGAAATATAAAAGTTTAAAAATATCTTTTAGTAAGGCTTTCCGTATGTAATGTTCATCCTTATTTTCTCACATGATCAAAGGCAACTAATGCTGAAATTCTACTAAGACTATATTCTCTGTGTAGCTGAGTGTTCTATGAAGCCCAGGGAGATCAGTTTATGCAGTGGTTTTGGTTAATTTGCTCATTTTTTGTTTTAATTAGCACTATTTTCCATTAGTACTGTAAAGTCAAGAAAAAACTCAGAGAATGTACATGTTGGAGAATACTCAGCCTCACTGTTACTGTCACTTTCATAGTTAGCAGATAGCACAGCTTCTAGTCACTCATATGTATCAGTATGTAATTATAGTATTAGTCAAAAAATTTCTAGGTTGAAACCTCAAACATACTTACATAAAAGCTTATAATTTCAAAATTTGGCAATTACTTAACATTTAGTTTAGGAAATTCACCTGTCTAAAAATGTCAACAGGTTTTTAGAGTTTTGTCTGTATTCATCTTCTCTTGCCATACAACAATTACTACCCATGTAGCGACTGAAAACTGCACCCATTTATGATCTCACAGTCTCTAAGTTAAAAATGCCATCTTTGGGTTTCCTGCCTAGCTCCTTGGAAGATGAAATCAAGGTGGTGCAAGGGCTGGGTTCTCATTTGAAAACCGAGATTCCTATCAAAACTTCGATGGATGTGGCAGGATTAATTTCCTTCAAGGTCCTCCTTTCCATGTTGGTGGCCAGCAAGGGTCTCTGAGCACCTGCAGGCCTCTGTTTCTGGACCTTGTGTTTAACTCAGCACTAGAGATTCTGCCTTGAATCAAATGCAGTTCAGGCTCTGAAGAATCCCTGTCAACAGGAAGAGACCTGTATCTTTCAAGGGCTTACCTGATATTAGTCAAACTCAGGGAAGATAATCTCCCCAACTTTTTAATCAAATGATTCAGGGATTTAATTATATTTGCAAAATGCTTTCACGGTGACACTCCGATAAGCATTTGATGAATAACTGAGACCAGTATGGACTAGAAATCATGCAAACTGTTGCAGGATTCTGCCTGCCACACCAGGCTTCATTTACTCTTTTCACTAATTTCAGAGGGGAAATAGTGATCCCATGCTGTTTCTCTGAATGAAATTTGTTGCTATTTCTAGATACACATAAGATAGAATTATGTAAAAAGTAACTCAATGCAAGGTACAGAGTAAAATTGTCATAGGTATTACATACTACTACCCTGATAAGAAAAACATGATAGCCAGAGATTGCGACTCTTACTAAAAACATGTGTTTCATTTTTTAATTTCGTCATTCTGTTTGTTATTGTTTTCAGAGTCCACAGATATAACTTAGCTATATAATAGTCAAGATTTTTCAAAATATCAGCCTTAATTGAGATACTGTTGTGAGCATCCTTGTCTGTATTTTTTGTGTAACATAATGAAATAAACAGATTGTTTTAAATATTGAAACTAAATAGATACAACAAAATGAATCCTACACTAGACATATGTTTTAAGAACTGTAGAATTTTTCATGACTAGCATCACAGAAAAACTATAAAACTGGTTTCTAACTACCCATCATTATATAATGCTTTCTTGAGGAAACTGACGACTGACAACCTTGTTTCCATCTGGAAACACATAACATCTGTGCTTGTAGACACAAAACACAGCTGTTGCAGTTCTGACTAAGCACTCCAATTTATTTATTTTTGACTTAAAAAAATCATCAGTTTTCATCAAACAGTACAGTTGTTAAAGCCATCTTCTTCGAGCAGAAAGAAAAACAATTAAGGGAAATCACTATATTAAATGTTGGAGAGCAATATTTTTTTCTTGTATTACATTTAGATGCGATACAATCTCATTTCTATTAAAATATATTTCATGGGTGTGCCTTTTTGTTCCTTGTTTTCTTTGACTTAGAAATCACAGAATTTAAAGCAACAAGGATCTTAGGAACCCTCAAAAGAATATTAGAGATAGACTATTGCTAAAATTGTTTTCAAGGAGACAAACTGAGCTACTCATGGTCAAGAGATAAAGGAACCTTAATCTAGTGTACGTGTATGGGTGTAGCACATTAATTTTAATAAAATGTCCCAGTGAAAAAATAAGTACATCTTGGTGTATTACTGATTTGTTCTTTCATGTAAACAATAACTTATTAAAAGTAGTGTTATATATTCTACATATAGAGCGCTCTAGAAATAATGCCAAAAGTTCAATAATTTCCACAATTCTTATTAACAATTCTACTTTAATTTCAGCTACATCATTTCTTTGTGTTCAGTTTCTGCATATTAACAATTTATTTTTATGTTTGAAGATCACAAATTCAATCAGAGTGAGAATATTTCTTTCAACTTTTCTCTCCCATTTGCATCCAGACAACCAAACAAAATGTTCTGTAGCTTTCATCCTTTTCAGATGCTCAGAAATTTTAATTCTTCATCCACTTGTTAAAGTCCCTAAAGGTCTGTGGTTTGTAACCTCTTAAATTTTGTATCATGTTGGCATTTAAACCCAAGCTGCTGTTTTTATCTGCTTCATTTCCTCCCAGTTGACAGACTCACACTGAACTTGAGATTCTGTAGTCTTCATCCAGGACCCACCATATAAGAATTCAGCCCAAGGCTCTTGATTCCAGCCCTGGGCTTCCACATTTCTGGATAAAGAGCATGGTCAGGGATCTTCTGTTGGACTGGTCTTCAGGACACAGTGACCTGGCTCTAGTAAAGCAAGTTTCTAATTAACATCACTGGTTCAAGTCTGCAAGTTCCTTGCAAATTTTACAGACGTGGTTTGAGACTCTTTCCTAACTTTAAATGTTCTTCAGAAGACAAATTCCAACTCTGGAAATTCTCTTCTGTGATATGAGTGCCTCCAAGTGGTAGAAAACTGAGGTGTGCTGAGTAGAACTGAAAGCTGAATGCCACGCCAGGGTCACCAAAATGCCTCTAGCATTTGGTACCAATTTTTCCTGAGGTGAATAATATCAGAGACTATCACTAATATTTCCACTTTAGATATGCTAATATTTTTTATGAGATTTTTTCAGTAAAGAGAAGGAAGACCATAATATTTACATGCATAGCATAGCTGGTTTTAGTTTCTATCTGTAAGCTTTGAAACACAATTATTCCTAATCCATGTAATTACTGTAAGAATTTTAAAAACTTAAAATAATAAGTCCTTACCATTTATGTAATGATGCATATGTAACATATAGGAAATATAAGACCATTATAACCTTGCTGGCCTCAGTGGGCTTTATGGTAACTTCTCTCTTCCCATAGTCACCAGACCAACATTTTCTTCAAGGAATAGACAGTGTTAGAAAAATGTAAAGATTTTTGAGAAAGCAGAAACACAGCATGAAGGTGTAATTACTAATTTTCTGGGTTTTCGAATCCTCCATAACTTCCTAAAACTTAGCCAGTACAGACCCCCAATTTACATTTCTATACTAAAATCACAATGGATTCAACATAAATCTCTTTTTTATATTTTGAACAGTTCCCCAGTAAAATCCATCCAAATGATCAGCCTAGGTTGATAGTTTCATTTCAGAAGATAATTCTGATGCTAAAGAGAGACGCAGATTTGTCCTGAAAGGCATTTAGTGCTTATTCTTAAAACACTGCTTGGTGAAAGATAATAACAAAAACATAATTCAAAAGTATATTCATCATATATTATGTATTTTCTTGAAAATAACGATTTCATTGAAAATAAGTTATTTATATTAATTATATTTCAAATATTAAAGTATTAATTACTGAGAGATTTACTTATAAAAATAGAAAATAAAGCAAGAGACATCATTTGTCAAATATATCATCTGCCTCACAGATAATTCACTTTGAAATTCACTAGAAGTGAAAAATCTTGCCTTTAATTTGATGTTCCTTGTAATAATTTACTAAATATATACCATGTTTTCTCACTTCATACAGCAAAGTTTGGTGAAGTTGAATAAAATTTTGGAAATTAAAGAACAATCCATGATATACTCTGAAAGGAAAGGAAGTAAATATATATATATATATATACTCTGCCACATAAGTAGTAGTATCACTTAAAGCTCAAAGCTTATCTTAAGACACATTATAATCTCAGATTTGCAGAGAAGAAATTAAAACCCAAGTAATATAATTGAGAAGTTAGTCTGAGATAACTAAAGAAATTGAAGATGAATATTGAATTCCCACATCTGTAATTTGTCAAACACTGGTCAGTACAACCTTCAATGATATTCAAAGGAATGCTCTTTACTTAGATAGGATGAAAAGGATAAAAATAAGGACAGTTTTGATGAATGTTTTCAGAATATATTTACAGTATATATTTTGCTGGTGGCATGATAGGTGAAATTTGGTAGATTTAGAAATGGGTTGCCAAATTTTAACTCTTCCTAATTAGGATGGCATTTTGATAGAAGCACTAAATATATGAAATGGAACTTGGACTTATTTTTTGTACTTATCGTTACTTAAATGTATGCATCTGAGCTTAACAGTTAAAAAAAATACTCAAATGACTCTGTCCTGGTTTGAATTCTAGGTCTCCAAGGTATTAGTAACATAAACTCAGGTAAATTATTTAACAAATACTGCTTTCTTAGATGTTCAGGAAGAAAGTTTGATAACGTAGAGAATACAATGGTGTAGGTAGAACAACAATCCAAAATCCACTATCTACAATGTGTGCACGTAGTATTTGCAGTAGGAATATGTTAGTGATTAATACATTTTTAGAATACATGTTCATATATGAAGACTAATTGAGTTTAATAGCATAAGCTAGTTGAGCGATGTCATTTCATAAGGGCTATCTAAAAATAAACTTTTATAATATTTGCCAATAGAATGTCTCAAGAGTTCAGAAATTGAGGCTAAATGAAAAACATCTACAAAGTTAGATAAAGGAAATTACAAGCAAGGAGAAAAGTCTTGCAGAATTGGAAAGTGAATAAGATTTCTGTCCTAAGTGCCACTGGTGAGGTGTTAGTTACCTATAAGAAATAATTTAAAATGCAGTTTAAGTTGTAATCAAAATTGTACAATAAAGTGCACTTAAATTTATACTTAAATTAAACTTTGATAAAATTAAAAGCAAAAGATCAATTCCATTAAGCATTTCAGAAACGTATTTTATCCTACTTGCAAGCTAATATGTGAAACTGGCACAATTCCATACATTCTCATGGAAATCTTGGGTCAGATGAAAGAATGATCCACCAAAAAGGGCAGTGGCCAGAGTTTCAGAATGCATACATTAGCAACCCTGACCTTACATCCTGAATGGTGACCAGAGGGGCACCGATGGGCTCTTCAAACACAGTGAATTGTGCAAAAACTGGGGAGTTAGGTCTAGATTCATACAGTTTTTGAGCAAGCAACAAACATTCTAGTAAATAAGTTATAAACCAGTCTACTATTACATAAAAGACATGGAATAGCTGTCTTGACTTGTGTTTATCAGCCACAGAACTGCTAAGGATCAGAAGACAGATAAATCCTGCTGTCCTAGTCATGTCCTAATTGGTCAGACACAATACCGTATTGGAATATAAGGGAAGGGCAGTTTGTTTTGGCTTACATTTTCAGTCCATGGTCAACCTGCTCCAAGGTAGGAAGGGCGTGCTCTAGCAATGATGACAAAACTTTTAGAGCTTTAAATGATATAAATAACCAACTGCAGTGCACATGCCCTGGGTTTGTTAGTTTAATGGGTATGGGGTCTAAGGTCCCCAAACTCACCCTTGCCAGACTCTCTCTCTCTCTCTCCCTTTCTCTCTCTCTTTCTTTCTTTCTCTCTCTCTCCCTTTCTCTCTCTTTCTTTCTCTCTCTTCTCTCTCTCTCTCCCTCATAGAAAGAGTAAGAGGAGTCAGAACAGAAGACCAGTGCAAAGTGAGGGTGATTTTATTATAAGTATTGCAAAAAGAAATGATAAAGGGACATCCACAGGTTTGGTAAGGCCCAGAGCTGGGACACCACTGAACAGGAGCTACAGTCCCATTTTAGGGGGCAGAGATCCCATCTCTACCCTTCTGAAAGTTGACACCTCAATTATTGGCTACTGGATTGGTTGCTAGGGATTGATCCGATGGTTAATGGGGCAATTGGAGTGAGGATAACAACTGCACTAAGAGGGACTCTGCAGCCTGCACAGAGGCAGATGTCAGAAGCACAACCTATCAGCTTCAAATTTCAAGGCTGCTTGAAAACTCCTTTCTGGTCATAGCCACACAGAGGCTGTTTTTCTCTTATTCTAAGTCTATTGTTTGTCCCTTCTATCCCGACTGCTTCACCACTGAATGGAAAGCTGTTTGCATCAGTGTAGCCATGAAACAGAGAGAGAAGGGAGGAGTCAGGAGGGAGTCTATCAGGTCTTGCCCCTAGAAACTGGTCTCTAACTGAGCTCCGCCTCCTTGAGTAAGTCAGGCATAACACCCCTGTAATTCAATAACCAGTCAAAACTCTTGCCTGTAGAAACATGTGATTCTTGCAAGATATCTAGATATTTTGAAGAAATGGACAGATTCTTGATGCATACAAACTACCGAAACTAACCCAAGAAGACATAAATATACTTAACAAGTCAATCACAAGCAATGAAATTGACTCTACCAACTAAAAAAGGACCAGAACCTGATGGATTCAAGACTGAATTCTACAAAACTTTTAAGACTATTGTATTACCAATACTTCTCAAACTGTTTGAAGAAATTGAAAGGCATGCTTCCAAATTCATTTATGGAAGCCCCTGTCACCTCGTCCCAATAACCAGATAAAGATCCAGCTAAAATGGAGAACTGTGGGTCAATCTCTTTAATGAACATGGATTCAAAAGTCCTCAACAAGATATTAGCAAACACAACGCAGCACATTAACCAAAAGCTGATACAATATGATCAAGAAGGTTTATCCCAGAAACACAAGGATGATTCAACATATATAAATCTATAAATGTAATATAACACGTAAACAGGAGTGAGGTCAAAAGCCACATGATCAGATCATATCAATAGAAGCAGAAAAGACTTCAGATAAAATCCAACACCCCTTTGTGCTAAAAATTCCTAAAAAAAACAGATATAGAAGTACCATATCTAAATATGATTTTATGCTATGCCAGTTGCCAGCATTATACTAAAAGAGGAAAAGCTAAAATCATTACCCTGAATGCCAGATATCAGAGACCTGGCCTAGATCACCAATCTCCCAAACGAGTGTACAGAGGAGAATTAAATAAATGAGACAAGTCTAAAATCATACCACTTGATTTTAGGGCTCCAGGAGGATCAAAACCCTCTGCTGAGCTTGTGACTCTGGAGCTAAGACTGGGGCTAAGACAAAGAACTTCTCTGAGCAGCCCAAATGTATTACATTTCCAAACGAAGAGAGGGGATACTGAGGAAAGCACAGGAAATGAGCAGGACCGTGGGAGTCACTTCAAAGACTTCTTGAAGTAGTAAATTACGCCAATAAAGGAGAACTGTCTTATCTTCATGACTATATTTCTGATAGGAGCGAGATGCCTGCAGGAGTGAGATGCCTGCAACTGCAGTCTCTATCTACTTAATTGGAATTGGAGCCAGGTATCCTCAGCTGTGGCCTTACCTTGCCCTTTGAGGTATCTCTGGCATCACAGGTCACTACAGACCTCAGCCAGGACCAGTGAATCATAGAGATTCACTTACTATGAATCAGCTCCATTTGCCAGGCAAGGGGTCTAGGCCTAGGACAGACTCACAGATAAACATAGAGAGACAATTAGTTAATTTTAAATCCTGCTCAGAGCCACTTTGTAGTGGTCTCCAAGAATCAGAAACAAGACAGGGTGTCCACTATCACCTCTGACATTCGACATAGTATTTGAAACCTTAACCAGAGCAATTAAGCAAGAGAAAGATGAAAGTGGGATACAGATAGAAAAAGAAGAACTCAAATTACCATTATTTGCAGGTAACATGATGCTCTGCATGGAAGACTCAAAAAACTCCACAAAGAAAATCTTAGAATTAATAAAGAAAATCTTAGAATTAATAACCTATTCCAGCAAAGTAGCAGGATATACAATCAAGGCACAAAAAATCATTAGCATTTGTGTATACCAACAAGGAATGGGTTCAGAAGGAAATTATAAAAACAATAACATTCATAGTCACTTCAACAAAAATAAAAGAGCTAGGAATTAACCTAACAAAGACCTCTAGAAAGAAAACTATAGTGCTTCAAAGGAGATTGAAGAGGACCTCAGAAAATGGAAAGATGTCCATTGCTCCTAGATAGGAAGAACCAATATTATCAAATGGTCATTCTTCCAAAAATGCTATGCAGATTCAGCGCAGTCCCACTCAAAATACCAACAGCAAATTTAATGGATCTAGAGAAAACAATCCTAAAATTAATATGGAAACACAAGAGACTGCAAATAGTGAGAGTTAATTTTAGCAATAAGACAGGTGGCAAAAGTTATTTTTAGCAATAAGACAGGCGGCATTGTGATATCAGACTAGAAGCTATACTACAAAGCAACAGTGATACAAATAGCATGGTACTGAAACAAAAACTGACACATGGATCAGTGTAACAGAAATGATGATACAGAAATATCCCCAGACATATTCAACAGTTTAGTCTTTGATGAGGATCCAAAAGTATATATTGGAGGAAAAGTAGTTTTTTCAACAAGTGATGCAGGGAAAACTGGTTATCTGTTTGCAGAAGAATGAAACTGGACCCTTATCTCTCATCATATCCTAAGTTAAAATCACAATGGATCAAAGATCTAAACATTAAAACAAAAACCTTATGTCTTCTGGAAGACAAAATAGATAAAATATTCTAAGACATAGGAGTAGGAAAGAATTTTCTGGCAGAATTTCAGTCACATAGGAAAGAGTAAGAATCAACAAACTGGATTGTATAAGGCTAAAAAGCTTCTGTACAGCAAAGGATTCACTCAGAAGAGTAAAAAGACAACCTAAAGAATGGGAAAACTTTTTTCCAGTTACTCTTCAGAGAACAAAAATGTAGAATACATAAGCACTCAAAAAAATTAAAACACCTAAAATTAAAGACCCAGTCAAGAAATGGGTTAAAGAAATAAACAAACACTTCACAGAGGAAGAAAGACAAATGGCCACCAAATGTATGAAGAATGTTTAACATCTCTGGTCACTAAAGAAATGCAAATTAAGACAACAGTAAGATTGCATCTTACTCTAGAAAGAATGGTAATCATTAGGAAATCAAACAATAACAAATGCTGTGGTGGTTGTACCAAAAAAGAAACTCTCCTACCTTGTTGTTGAGAATGCAAACTACTACAGCCATTACAAAAATCTGTACAGAGGTTTCTCAAAGGAAGCTATTTACTCCAAACAGCTTAAGTCATCATGCTACAGTGATACATGCATACCAATGTTTACAGCATCATAATTCATATTTGGTAAATCCTGGAATTGGACTGTGTAGCCATCAACAACTGACTGAAAAACCAAAATGTCAAAATGTGGTATCTATATATAATGGAATACTATTCAGCTCTGTAGAATAGCAGTGAGGCACTTTTGGAAAATGGATGCATATGGAAAAATCATGGTCAATGAAATAAATCAGACGCACAAGGTAGAATACTGTATAATGTCCCTTATTTGAATGAGGCAGAGTACAAAGAAAATCAAAAAAGATGGATAGAAAGGGACAAGGGGCTAGATTTCAGACAACGGGGAAGTGGTCCAAGGAGAGGGAAGGGGAAATGGTCCAAGCAGGAAGGAAGGGGAAATGAAAGGCATAAAGATGTACCATGTACAGGAATCTAATAACCCTGTTCAGTGTAAGTCTTACAAGCCAGAATATGTGCTAAGAGAAATAGCATCAATGAAAAAGGTGAGGCTAGGGGGACTATTAAAAAAAAGCTGTAATATGTACATATAACCACTCACCAAGACAATTGTAAGCTGACTGAGTTGCAAACATGTACTAATAAAATAGAATAAACAAGAAAAAATGTCAGTGAATAATGTTGCCAAGTCCCACCCAATGGATATGTGTGTTATAGAAACATTATACTACATCTTCATCCTACCTCTTCACTGGATCTGGCCCCAAGAAACTTCTGGCTCGTGCTCAAATTCAGTACGACCATGAAGGACCAAGATTTTGAACAGAAGGACCCAACATGACACAACAAAAGACTCATGAAACAGGACTTGCATAACTGCTTCAGGAAATGTTAAAAATGATCAGTGTGTCTGAAGTAAGGGAGAGTATGTTCAAATGGGTTAATGGAAATGTGTCATTTATTTTAATCAAATTTTTAAATTAAAGCATTCATTGTGTTTTTACCTCATATCCAAAAGGAAATTTGCAAAAGTGAAAACAGTATAGTCATTTTGCAGAAATAATTTCCTTAAAATTAAAAAAAAAAGATTTCTCACTTGGTTGGCTTACATTTTTTATTTCATCATATAAAGTTGTCATTGCATTTTTAAATATTTTTGTTATAATATAAAAGAAGTGTGGCATTATATGTTTTACTTTACAAACTGATTTATTAGCATTGTTAATTCATAAAGTGAATTAGAACAGAAATATGAAATTTATATTTATATCCTACTAATATTTATCAATGCTGTTTATATTGTGAAACAAAACATTACATACTAAGTATTTTATCTATATTATACTCAAAATCTATTCAAATTTAACTATAATCTCATGTTAAATATAATTGTTTATTATGTTAATACAAAACACTTATTAGAATGGTTACTAGGATCAGTTATTTAATCTACCTGACATTTTTTGAGAAAATTGAGTACTTATATTATATTTTTAATAATGTTACATAATTATTTAATAATACATAAAGTAATATTCTTGCTTTGTTTACTATATTTAGAAATAACACCATCAAGAAGTGCATTGTATTTATAAGAAACAATTTATTCTTGGCAGATTTATGTTGGGTAATAATGAGTCTTATCAACTGAAATAATTTCAAATGTAATGCAGTCTTCAAATTAACAAAGTTATGGCTGCATAAAATAGAGAAAATGATCATGACCTTTTGGAATTAAATGACATTAATATATAAGAAATATCTATTTCTTGGAATAGATATGCTAGCACTTCCAAATATAAATTACAGCATAGGGAAGTGGAGCATTTAACATGGTTAGCTATGACAAACTACATAGCATGCTGTAGACATGTAGCAGGATATTGTGTCTCTGCAATATATCTATAGACTGGGAATTTTATTTATATATATTCATTTATTTATCTTTTCACTCTATTGAGAAGCTAAAATAAGAACAATGAGATCTGAATGAAAAATAAAATGCGTATTATTTAAAGTGACATTAAAATCTACACTAATAAAACAATCAAAACAAATGTCACCATCCATACATTTATAGCTTTGTATAAAATGAGAATGATTTCTATGTTTCATCTCCATTGTTTTGTCTACAAATAATATACTTTTGAAAACATGGTTTAAAAAATTTAAATAATGTTGTCTCTGTTCACACATCGAAGTATAATAGTTTTCTTTCCATTTAGTAATGCTCCTGATTTTCTATTATGATTGTTCCTATGTTTTTTCTCATGTGGTAGTCAATAAAATTATGCAAAGGTAATTTTGTTACATCCCAGTTGAAAATAATGCATTACGTTTGTTTACTGTACTGGGAGAGGAAATCTTATTTTTAAAATAATGATGGACTCTCTCAGTTTATCATGTCTTAATTTTTGAAGTGTCAATATGTGTTGTACATTGAATAATAGATATGTACTCCACATAATTTTATGTTTTCATGATTTAATACGTGTTTGTCTCAAAATCTTATTTCAACACTGACTTCTATTCTGGATATGTCCTGACAATGTTAGTTTCTTGAAAAGTTTTCTACTTCAGTAGTTTCATCTATCACCTTTATATAAAATATTTCCTCATCAATACGTTCTGTCTTGACCTTTATTATAAACCAGTTCTGCATTTTAACTGCTAATATTTTTTCTATCTAAAATTTAAAAATAACAATCTTCTTTTATCCCATGAAATATGTCCCAGGCTGCAAGAGTCAATCAAGATGTGTTATTTGAGCTCAGCTTTGAAGGTCCGGAAGGAGAAAGCAAAGTGTACAGGAAGCAAAAATCATGTTAAAGGGAAGAAATCAAAATTGCAAAGATGAGCATGCGAAGGCTGGAATTAAAAATATTTGAATACTCACAAATAATTTTCCAATTTTATGTGACTAGATATTGGTGAGCTTCTTCTCAAAATGCCTGAGGATTTTTGTCACTTAGAAAAATTTCTAGTTCTCAATTTCCTGCTTATTTATAAGTGACAGTTGCCCTTTAGCCTCTTCCTTGGTCTAGACACAGAACAAGGATCCTTTCTTTTATTTTATCTCTAGATCATTCACTGAAAGGGTCTGTGCAGCAAGAGATGAACCAAAGAAGTTTATGTTGTAAAAACAAACATTCAAAAGATACTAGTTCCACAGAAAACCCTGATCTCAGGAACCAGAAACAGCAGCTGGGATTCCTCTGGCCATATTTTCTATCAGATATTAGTTATTTTACTGTGTTCTCTCTTTGCGTCTCCTTCTCTTCTTTTCCCTTTTCTCTTTACTTCCTCCTCCCTGTCCTAGCTACCAGTCAGCTCCACACCTCCATGGCACAGGAATTTTAACTGTTTATGCATGGTTGTGTAGCTCTCTTTGATTTTCCTTTCTTCCTAAGGATTTTCTTATCACCTCACCTTCCTCAGTTTCAAATTCTGCAATTTGCAGTGTCTCCGATCATATCTTTCTTCACATTCTAGTTCTCAATGTTGATCTCTGTAGCATGTTTTACAAACTTACATACAGTTTTATATCTAAATTATATTGCAAACTACTTAAATCACTTTCTTCATTGTATGTGTATATAGCCCGATAGAAGTACATACTTCTGTCAGTGTATGCTAGAAATCATATGAGTAAAATTAATTTTATGTCCAAAACATCCCGCCTATGTTTTACTAAAAATAAGACCTAGTTATAAAATAATCACCCTTAAAAACTAGATATTAAAAATTCCAGCCTCAAGCATCTTATGCTTACCTTATGTTCATTACCGAGTGGCCACTGAACAAGTGAATAGTGGTACCAGGTAAGGTAAAGATAGGTTGATTGGGGCTGACATTTCAATCTCTAGGTTTCAAGGCTGATTATTTTCCAGAAATGTCTTATTTTCAGGGAAAGGGGGTAATAGTTTTGAACTTTAAGCAAATAATTATAACAACTTGCAAAGTTATACTCTTGTTTTTCATTCAATCATGACAAATTACAATTGTCTGTATTTATGGAGCACAAAGTGATGCTATAAGTAAATACTCTGGAATGATTGGATCAAACTCAATAAAATATCCATCACCTCAGACACTTAATTATTCCTCTTGTCTAACTGAAACTTGGTGTATCCTTGAGCAGTATCTCTCTCTTTCTGTCACTTTATAGCCTCTGGACACTCCAAATCAACCTCTAATAAATTGGTTTATAACTTGCATCAGAATCGTCTAAGGCCATGATAATTGCTTGAAAGAAAGTATTCTTCAGTTCTCAAATGAAAGTTAAGGATATATGTTCATGGTTCAGAAAAACCTGGGCAAAAAATAAAATGATAAAAAGCTATTCAAAGTCTTGACTCATTTGACATATAAAAATCTATAATGTAGCTCTGTAACCATCTGAGTAGCAAGAATTAGAAAAATACAACCCGCATCTGTGTAAGGAAAGAAGTACTCATATAAATACAGATAAATGTAAGTATAGGTATAGGTATAGGTACAGGTATAGATATAAATATAAATACATACACATATATTTAGGTTTTTCAGAGAGAAATCTAAAATGTATTAACTATTTCCTATCACTATTAAGGAAATTATATTGTGTTATCAGCATTGTTTATCTCAGACATTGGCAGGAAGGAGGTCTGAGATGGGCTCCTGCTTGCTCCATTGATGGGACTCAGGGACTGGAGATGAGCGGAAAAGCCAGCAGCACAGTGGGACCACAGATAGAATGCACATGATGGACAGGTGGGACTAGTGGTGCAGAAAAGTCTAAAGCAACGGTAACAATATGAGCCAACAGGTGCCCCGAGATCCTGGACAGTCGGATCCAGTGCGTGGGTACACACACACCTTTGGAGGGTGGAGTAATCAGAAAGACCAGCAATGTGGAAGTGTCTGAAGCACCAGAGAGGAGACAGAAGCTGGGCTCTGAGGAACTCCACATACAGAAGACTAATCTCAGCCCTCACATCTAGAGGCCAAGATCAGTTCCATACCCAGCACATTTCTGGGATGTAACATGGACAGGATCACAGAACTGTGAACATCAGAGGTAGTTTACTACTTTTATTCTCCCTTGTTTTTCTGATTGACTGCGCATTTCCAATCTGGTTGGATGTTGTTTTATTTGGTTTTGTATGTTGTGTTTATTTTTGTTTTGGGCCTTCTTATTTCTCCTGTAGTTTGCTTTCTTTCTTTCTTTCTTTCTTTCTTTCTTTCTTTCTTTCTTTCTTTCTTTCTTTCTCTTCTTTTCTTTTTCAGTCTCCTCTTTCTTCCTTCTTGTTTTCACTGTTTAGTTTTTTTACCTTTCTTTTTGTTTTATTCTATTGATGCTTTCTCTCTTTTCTCAACTACTTCTTGAACTTAAACTTTCAAGTGAGTAAATATTGTCTCTTTCCTTTCTGATTACTCCTTCACATTCTATTTTATTCTTTCCCTTCTGTGTCCTCCAGTTTCCCAAAACTCAGGTAATTGTCCTTTGACCTCCAACCTTGCCACTATTATATTTGAATTCATTCATCACTTTATCCTGTCCCTTACCCATCTTAACACACCCATTCCCTTGAGAAGGGTAAAATCAAACCACTGAGAAGAAAATCACTGTATGCATATACATGTTATATGTTTGGTTTTGTTACATAACTTTAGAGTTCACTCTTATGGTTGAAGGTAGCAGGTTAATGGTTACCATTTTTTGCCAGTCGTTAAGCTGTACTTGAAACTATGTTAGCCAGAATGTCATTCGTGTTATAATCAGTTTTTCTCCCCTGTATAATAGCATTGTGATTGTATGTGGTCATGATTATCACCACAGCCCAGTAGCAAAAAAGTGAGTGATGAGCCTAATAGTAATTTTGCATCCTTTACAAATTGAGGAGTACATCCATGGGATATCTAAAAAGAACCTCCTACATCTAGAGGAGATCGCTGAAGAACAGACACCTCCTAGGAGAGTTTCAGTAATAATGATAAAGCTACACATCATAAGAAATTGGCAAGCATCAACACAGAAAACAAAATAAACTAAAAAAGAGAGAAGAGTAAATGGCAAGCAGAAGCAAAATGCAACCCAAATGCCAGCCTGAGGACAAACCTGAAACTCGATGAGATAAGATTACATTGGAAGTTAAACACTTGAACTTTTCTGAAATATTAGCAACAGAAGAGAAAAAACAAGTGAGAAAAGCTATATAGAAAATAATCTGTCATATACAAAAAGAAATGATGCTTAAAATCAAAGATATTACAGAAGACACAGTTAAAAGAATAGATGAACTTTGAAAAATGATGGAAACAACAAATGTCCAATGTAGGAAAGAAAGTGAATCCCTGAAATGATCCAAACAGAAATATAAAGGATTAAAGCTTCCATTGAAATTATATGCAACAGAGTGAATAAAGGAGAGGGTAGAATTTTAGATCTTGAAGACAGAATTGCAACTAGTGATCATGAAAAAAAAGATATCTTAAAAATAAGACCATGAAAAATTAATCCAACAGCTACAAGATGAAGTAAACTAGAAAAACATAATATTGATTGAAACCAATGAGAAAGCTAGAGACAGCAAAAATGCCATAAAAAATGCAGCGAAACGCATGGGTAGTTATTCTTTTTTTTTTTCCTTGTCCTGGGGATCGAACTCACAAAGAGGGTAGCTATTCTGTTTGAGACAATATGAACTTCAAATCAAGAATAATCAAAAGAGATTAAAAAGGTCACTGCATACTTATTACAAGAAAACTTCAAGAGGAAGAGATAAAAATCATAAATGTGTATGCACCAAAAATGGGAGAACCCAACTATGCAAAACAATTATTAATAGACATAAAAAATAAAATAAGTAGTAACACAATTGTAACAGGAGACTTTAATACCCCACTGTGACAAACAGACAGATCAACTAGGTAAAAAAAAAATCAGCAAAGAAATATCAGAACTGAACCAAACTTATAAACAAAAGGACTTAGTAGATGCTTTCAGAGTTTTCCACCCAACATCATCAGAATACACATTCTTCTCAGTTTCACATAGAATGTTATGGAAAATAAATGATATATTAACCCACAGAACATGCTTAAGCAAATTCAAAGGAATTGAAATTATCCAATGCATATTACCTGATCACAGTGCCATGAAATTGGAAATTAATGGCAAAAGAAACTGCAAAATCTTCATAAACACAAGTAAATTAAATAACACCCTCTAAACAACCAATGGGTCATTGAAATAAAGGAAGAAATTAAATAAAATCTACAAAAAATTAGAATGCAAACACAACATACTGGAATTTACGGGACACAATGAAAACAGTTATAAGAAGGCAATTTCTAGTGGTGAATTTTTAAATCAGGAAAAGAGAAAAAGCACAAAAAATCCTACTGTTGCACCTTACACTTCTAGAAAAGGAAAAGCAAGAGAAAACTAAAGCCCATAAAAGGATGGAAGCTATAAAGATCAGAGCAGAAATGAATGCAATGGAGGATAAGAAAACAAAACAAAGAATTAATAAATCAGTTATTTTTTTGAAAGAATAAGTAAATTTCATAAATCCTTAGCCAATCTTATAAAAAAAAATAAAAGGAAAGAAAAGAGTCAAATTCATGCATTGAGAAATGAAAAGGTTGAACTCACTACAGATCCTGTGGAAATTCAGATTATCAACATCTACTTTGAAAATCTTTACTCTCATAGGATGAAAAACATAGAAGAAATGGACATATTCCTAGATACATATGAATTACCAAATTTGAATCAAGAACAAATAAAAATTCTGAATAACCCAGTATCAGTTACTGAAATTGAAAATGTAATTAAAAATTTACCAACAAAGGAAAGCCCAGGTCTTGATGAATTCATGGAAGAATTCTTTAAGAAATTTAAAGACTTAATGCCAGTATTCTTCAAATTTTTTAATGAAATCGAAATGTAAGCAATATTCTCTAACTCATTACTAGGAAGGCAAGTATTACTATCATACCAAAACCAGAGAAAGACCCACCCAAAAAAGAGAACCACAGGCCAATCTCCTTAATGAACATAGATGCAAAAATCCTCAGTAAGACTCCAACAAACATAATGCAGCAAATCTTCAAGAAGATTATACACCATGATCAAGTGGAATTCAGAATGCAGAGATGCTCCAATGCATACATATCAATAGATGTAATACACCATGTCAACAGAGACAAAGGCAAAAATCACATTACCATCTCAATAGATGCAAGAAAACCTTTTGATAAAGTCCAAAACTCATTCATGATAAAAATACCCTACACGAAATCAGAACAGATAGTTTATACTTCAACCTGACAAAGTCCATCTATGGCAAACCAACAACCAACATCATACTAAACAGACAAAAAACTGAAAACTTTCACTCTAAAATCAGGAGCAGCACAAGGATGTCCACTATCACCACTCCTATTTAACATAATTCTGGAAATATTAGCCAAATCAATTAGACGAAATATGAAAATAACAAGAATAAGGATAGGAAAGGAAGAAATTAAATTATTATTCATCCGTGACATAACAGTATGCATGGAAGTCCCCAATAATCTCTACCAAAAGATTTCTAGATTTAATAACCAAGTTCAGTAGTGTCATTGGATACAAAAATCAAAGCTCAAAAATCAATAGAATTCCTGTATACAAACATCAAACCCATTGACAGAGAAATCTGGAAAAACACACTCTTCAAAATAGCATCCAAAAAATGAAATACTTAGGAATCAATCTAACAAAGGAAGTAAAATATCTATACACTGAAAATCACTGTACTCTGAAAAAGGAGGTTGAAGAGGATATCAGTAAACAGAAAAATGTCCCTTGTTAATAGATAGTAAAAACCAACAGGGAGAAAATGAACACAATCACAAAACTGTTATACAGATTTAAAGACATCATCATTAAAATGTCATTAGCATACCTCGCAGAAATAGAGAAAACATTCCTGAAATTCATGTAGAACCAGAAGAGACCTAGAGTTGCAAAAAAAATCTTGGGCATTTAAGGCAAAGCAGCAGGCATCACAATCTCTGAATTGAAATTATACTGCAAAGCTATTGTGATAAAATCGTCATGGTACTTGGAAAAAAAAATGACCTGAGAATAGGTCATTTTTTTCCGAGTGGGGACCAGTGGAACAAATTAGAAGATGCATAAGCAACTATAAATGCACTCAGCAACCTTATCTTTGACAAAGGGGCCAAACATGTTCACTGGAAGATAGCCTCTATAATAAGTGATGCTGAAAACATGGCTCTCTACATGCCAAAGACTAAAATTAGATTCCTGTCAATCGCAGTAAACTGAAGACAAAGTAGATCAAAGATATTAAAGCAGAAACATTAAATCTATGGGAAGAGAAAGTAGGTTGAAATCATGAAGACTTAGCAGTAGGGGGAGGCTTCATGAACAAAATCCATATTTCAAGGCAACTACTTCAAAGATTCAACAACTTGGATTTAATCTTATTAAAAAGTTTTCACACATCAAAAGAAATCACCAATGTAATGAAGCGTCTGCCCACCGAGTGGGAAAAATTGTAGCCAACTGTCCTTTAGACAAACGACTTGTATCTAGAACATAGAAAGAATTGAAAAAAATATCAGATTCCTCAAATTCAAAGACTCAATCCAAAAATGGGCATCTGAGATGAATACACACTTCTCAGATGAGGAAATACAAATGGCAAATAAATGCTTGAAAAAGTGTTCACCATTATTCGTTATTCGAGAGATGCAAATTAAAACAACACTAAGATTCCATCTCATCCCAGAAGGAATTGCTATCATCAAGAAATCAACCAATAACAAATGCTGGAAACATCATATTATACCCCTAGTGTAAGAAGTGGAAAAAACAAATAAAATCCAAAAAGTACCTATAGGTGGGAAAAAAGGAACCCTCCTCCACTGTCGCAGGGAGTGTAGACTGGTGCAACCACTGTGTGGAGATTTTTCAAAAAGCTACTATTGGAGGTTCCATTCTACCCAGCTGTTTTCCTTCTTAGTATATTTCTAGAAGAACTAAAAACACTCCACAGGGATATATGTGCCCCATGTTTATAGAAGCACAATTTGTAATAACTAAATCTTAGAAACAACCCAAATGCCTATCAACTCAGTGATAAAGAAGGATAAACTTGAGACTTTTATAGGTAAATGAATGCAACTTTAGATCATACTCATAAGTGAAATAAATCAGACTCAGATGTGTAAACATCATATTATATCCCTAGTGTAAGAAGTGGAAAAAGCAAATAAGATCCAAAATGTACCTATAGATATTGTGAAATGGGAAGACACTGTTCAAAAGGAAAGAGAAACCGGGATGGGGGAAGGAGAAAAAAAGGAAGAAAAAACATATCTATAGTAGTTAAAATAGTTATACTAGTAATTTCTATTAGTTCATTGAAAAGGAAGATTTGTACCTATATTGTTTGAGCAATTTTTCATGCTTATATATTTTAATATGAGCAACTAGCTTGAAGATAACAATACAATAGTGTATTAACCATTGTTTCTCTCCTACCATCTTGTTTTTAAATTTTGTATCATTGTTTTTAGTGTTATTTCTCTTTAAAAAAAAACAACATTGTCTATCCCATATGTTGTTTTTGCACGTAAATACAACTTCATATTACAGAGAAACCTAACATCTGTAGTGTATCCCACAGAGAAAAGAACCCGGCTAGGAAGGATCTGAGCAGGAAGAAGCTTATAGAGCACTATTTAAAATGTCCAAAAATGGGAAGTTCTTCCATTCCTGCTGTCTAACTTCAGAGTTCAGCAATGGAAATTCTAGAGATTATCTTCTCAAAATCTCTAATTTTGAAATTCAAGAATTGAAGTTGAGATAGTAACATCACAGAGCTGGTAATTTGTCAGTCATCTGGGATAGAAAGTCATTGACAAAAGTTTTTATTTTTACTGACAAGGAATGTAGGTACTGACATACAAATTTTCCCTTCAAAATTAGTATCTGAAGGTTGGTAAGACATATACACTAAAGATTCTTATCAATGTGATTCTTAGAAAAGAAGACGAGTCAGGAATAGTGCTTTGTTTGTGTGAGAAAATACACTCTCATGATGTTTGATTAAAACACACAAAACCCTACTTGCTTAGGATGCTTTCAAAAAACATTCTGAAAATAAGTATTTCATTATAAAATTATGTAATTTTAATCATGACTCTGGAAAGCATAAAACCGAAAGCAATGCTTTTTGAGTCATCATAACTCTTATTGATCCAGGATAGCTTCAAGTATAAGTCCTATTAAAAAACATTAAAGTATATATGTAATAATTTTATTTAAAAATGAATCCATGTGGCATCCATGAAGGATTTCAAAACATTGAAAAATCCTTACAGGCCATTCAGTATTTGTAACATTTTATATTAATACTTCCACAATAATTTATTAAAAACCAAGTCTAATTTATACATGAAATAAATCATCTACATTTGAAATTTGAATAGCTCCTAATTAATGTTATTTCCAAGAATAATTTCATGTTTCTCTTATTTCCACATCATACAGCGATGCAAAAAATTTAACATAAGAAACTGTAAGTTTTATTTTTGAGTGTTCGTTAGTCTAATTTCTGTTAAATTATGTAGGCTTTGAATGCAAAATAATTTTCGCAATAATTTCATAAGTATCTATTATCCCTTAAACATAGAAACCTTGCTTATTATTTTGCAAGAAATTCACAATTTTATGAGTGAAAAATAAGAAACCATTTTTAGTTCTGAATTCGAGCACATTAAAATAAAGTGCAATTTTATTGCAATTTTGAAAATATTACTGAAGATAATATTTACAATCATATCTATTACAATACTGTTCCTTTATTATTCTTAATGGTTAATATTTGCCCTTGATTTCAGACTTAACACCTGGAGAACAGGTAAAATAAATCAATTGTTCCATTGACAGTAATTTAAAAATTAATGTAAAGTACTAGGGATGAAACTTCAAGTTCAAAAGTACATTCATCACTTATTTCACTCAAATGAAAATTTTGAAGTGGGATATGAACAAGAATTTCTACAAAAGAAACATTTTATTTCATTTGAATCACTACATGTTGGACACAGTAGTGGGCTATTATTTCTGAATTGACAGTCTATATAGATTTAGAGTTTCAACTCCACCTTTGTCTCTGTCTCTGTCTCTGTCTCTGTCTCTCTCTACTTTTCATGCACACACACAATTATCCATACACATTTACAGACATATTTTATTTTCTATTACATTTTAATGAAGATTCCCCTCTCTGTTTGTTCTGTTATGTATTTGCCTCATAACAGGCCTAGAGTATGTCTTTCCTCTTCTGAGCTACAGTACTTCTATTAGTTTAATTATTTCAATTCTGTCTAAAAGCAAACTTCTCTCCAGAACGTAGGAGCACAACCTCATAATTTCTATAGCCTCTCAACCAAGCATGGGCAATGCCGAAGACACCTGTACCATTGACTCTTGACACTTGTGTAATAATAAACATTTCTTATAAGATAAATATATGTCAGAATGAAAAGAATATGGTAGACTAAAATGGAGACCATGAAGATGGCATTATTTTGTCTGCCCAAAACTGGTTTAATCAATTAAAAAATCCAGATTAGACTGACACAAAAAATATGCAAAATAACTGGAAAAAGTCTGTTGAAAATAAAGTGGTCAAGTTTTATTTTACAGGTTTTAGGAAAACAATACAGAACATCTGAAATTAGATTGAAACATGCAACAATTTTTGTTGACATTAAATAAAATCAGATCACAATGTATTTGTAAATAATTACTTGTACATACATTTGGATTATCAATGATTTTGATCTCTACATTTATGAAATATAGTAAAATTGATGTGAGATACCATAATAAGATGAATATTTACAGTTATTTTAGGCAAATTATATTCAAGGTAAGTGTTGCAACAAAACCCAGAATATCTTGATTAAAATATCTAAAGGTGTTCTAGGATTGAAAATCAAAAATAACGAATTGTAATTTAAAGAACTTCTAATATGTGATACTGCTATATAGAAGGATCAAGAGACATAGGAATAAAATTACAGTTACCAAGCAGGTAAAGACAATTACACAGATATGCTGTCAGAAATAAATGGAGAAATTTAAATCACTCTGGCTGTTATACAACATCCTTGGATACGTGGGTATCTATAGAAGTTAGTATGTAAATTTGGCTCACAGAAATTTATTTCTCAAAAATTTGTTTATCCAAGACAAGCAAGTTCATTAAACTGAAAAAATATGTTTACCTGTTAAATTATGCACAGTAGATGACAGTAATGTGTTTCCATGAAACCTTGCAGAGCAAAGACCAAATTCCAATTGTCATGAATTTCAGTTAATACGGTACCGAGCAAAGGGAGAAATGCCTGGAGTTACTGAGGGACTAAAATTCTGTGCTTTTCTTTTGTAAAATTATTTCTTACTTAACAATTTCATTGTCTTTTAGAATGAATCTACAACTAAATGTTAATATACAACTCTCTCTCTCTGTCTCTGTCTCTCTCTCTCTCTCTCTCTCTCTATGTATATATATATATGTATAATGAGAAAAATATATATAATGAGAATATGTGAACTTCACGGCTTCAAAGATGACATTGTCTGAAAACACTTCATTGGAAATTACTCTCTTAAGGAAATTATCATTATATTGTCTAAATTCCTATTACTCTGAAGAATGATCTTATGCAGAAAATTTTCTCCCATCCATTTCATTGATAGTATGAATATTTGGAATCTAATGAAAAGCAACAATGATTTTCATAGATATTTATGCTGGTAAGAACTGAGCCGACCCACTTTCAGCTAATGTCTTGTGTGGCCATTGCCTCCCAGTGTTGTGCATTAGCACATTTTAATAAGGCCAAATGTGATGCTATGTAAAGATATTACACTACCTGATCGGGTGTTTTAAACATAGCCTAGTTTAATACCATTTAGTGCAGCAGCCAATATTCCACCAGTGATCTGCCAGAGAAGTTTTCTGTCCAGGATATTACCACCAGATGGTGTTCATCCGGCCATATGCTGCAATGCCTAGATAAGCTTAATGAAACAAGGCCTTCTACTTCCTTCAGTGGTGAAATTCACTGTGTGAATTAATACATATAGGGGTAAATGATAGAAGTAATGAATTTGGAAAAACGGTATACAATCAGTTCACCTATAACTGGTGAATTTTCCTCCTCTACCCTGCTTTATGTAGAAGAAATAAAGTTTAAAATTAAAATTAGTGTAAGTAGATTAGATTTTGTGCTTCGTTAACTGATACAACATCGTATCAGGCCTTTAAGTATGTGGCAATTTAAATTCACAATATTTAAAATCAGTGCAACAAACACAGACTGGTCAACCTAAAAGTACTTAATTCTTTAAAACTTACAGACTTTCCTTGGACAAAACTTTCTAATCTCTGAAATGGCCACTTCTTCACCCACAGATATTAAGAGTGTGTTTTCACTATTTTTATAAATATAAAGCTAAGGAAATACGTTATGCTTCATCACAAATATATTGCCTGTTAAAAGAAGTCATAACTTTCTAGTCAGAGAGAAACATATAGTCAAATTTCTGTAATAAAGTAAAATGAGTTTGTTATATGAAATAGCTGTAAATTACTAAAACATCTGGTTTAATTTCAATCTATACATATCTATTTTTATTTAGTTTCAATGAGTGCAGGATATCCAAACAGTAAAATATTATTTATTTTCCATTGAGGATAATAGTCTTTCATTTTTTTTTTAAAAAGACAGTTTCCCAAGACCTGTTTACAGCTGATGAAGTGTGTTTGCACTTAACCTTATCTTAAATAAAAAAAAATCTGTACTTAACCAGTCACTGAGTAAATATGCTTTCTAACTATGATTAGTTAAAATTATTTTTTTTTTCAGCACCAGGGATCGAACTCACAATCTCATGTCTGCCAGACAGGCATTTAAGCCACTGAGCCAATTTCCCGGCCCTATAGTTAAAATTATTGCATATTTTACCAATAACTATTTATAAGATATTGACTCTACTTCTCAATAAGGACTATGATTTTATGTGGGTAGAAACTATGCATATCATTTCACCATTTTGTAATACCACGTTTTCCAAACTCTTCAGCTAGTATCACACATTTTTATTTCCTTCATTCGTCTTTTGTTAAATGACAAATCCATGACAAGAATGCGATTTCAAAACAAAATCCGTGCACTACTTCCACATATTTCTTTTTATTTCTTGAAAATGCTCTTCAGCAAGTGAAAGTTTCTTAAAGTGAACATGATACTCTTTCAACAAAGATAGCTAATTACAAGCAGTGAAACATTATTATCGCATATTCGAAAGAGACTTCTTGCAGCTGCCAAGTTAATCTAAACCAAAGTTCTGTTCATGCTCTTGCTCAATAACCATCATTTGTTCTTCTATAGCTTACTAAATTAATTAAAAATGAGGCACTTTTGCATTCAAGACAAGATGCATTGTTTCTTCAAACTGCCACTCCAGTGTTCTGCGTCAAATGTCCCCTAATTATGGCATTCATTTCAGTTAAACTGGGGTATTACCAACCACAGTTCACAGCATTGTGGGCTTCCATAAATTTGAGTCTATATTTATCTTTATGTTGTTCTCCCTGTCAGTTGAAACCATCTCTTGCCATTAATCACTGCTAATAGAAATCTTTCTAAGAATATTTCTTTCTCCAAAATACCTTATTATTATCAAAAAGCAATGTCACTTTCTCTCAAGGAAACTCTTGATTATTTTTATTCTGTGGCTGTAAAGACTGTAATTTATAATAATTACTTGTATAATTTTGGTCTTTTTATTTCAAGGACACTATTGTAATATCTGTTGTCAGGTTATTATCTCTATAGCAATCCATCTGAATTTTCAAGTATAGCATTCAGATCCAGCTCACCTTTGAGTGGTTAATCTATTTCACTCTACTTGACTATCTGTATATGTGAGAGAGTTTAGTATTTCTCTCTTTCCTCTTTCTTTCTCAAATATACATTGAATCAGCCATATTTTCTTTGTTTGTGTGTTTGTAGCATCTCACCATGTAGCCCAGTGTGATCTTACTGACTCAGGCTCCTGAGTGCTGGGATTTGAAGCAGCAATCTGAAACTGGAAGTATTTCTCTTTTTAGCTCATTCTTTCATCTCATACTTATTTTGCATACATATATTTTTGTTTTATAGTCATATATTTTGATTTATCACTAAAAATATGCTGATATGTTAGTAGTTAGGATTCACCCGACTTATTCCAATATCATGAAGCAAAATCTCAGGAGAATATATACATATATGTAAATATATATGACAATGTATACATATATATAGGAGAATATGTATGTATATATATATATATATATATATAAAACTTTATTCACAAAGACCTATCATCTCAAACTAACCAACTGTCTTTCCAATAGTAGTTTATCTAGTTCCTCCTGTGTATATAACCTGTGTATATACTCTATACCTCATAGATGTCAGTATCCACATGCACAGGTTGTTACCAAATATGATCACAGATTTCAAGTGGGAGAAGTCACGTTATCAGATGCTTGAGTGGGCACATTATTTTAAAGTTATTTCATGAGTTAGCATTGTACTAGTGAAGGCGTACTTAACTTGTGGTCTACTGGAATTGACCTATGCAAAGACAATGTCTTAGAAATTGGTTGAAATCTTTAGAATCTGGGTTACTGCATAACTTTTCAACTACCCTTAAATTTGGGAGTGAACAAGTTGTTTGATGCCAGGAATTTCCATGTATGAAGTATTGTCAGCCTCCTTGCAGTTACTACTAAAATGCTTTCCTGCAAATTCTCTACCTGCCCAACTTAGTTGGCTTCTAATTCAGAATTTATTAAGTATCACTTCTTCAGAGGGAGTATTTCTGATGATTGCTTCTAGGAATTCCACTTAGAGATTTTTAAAATCACAGTAAATGATGTTACTTTATTTACAGGAATCATCCTATTCCAATTTAGTTTGTGTATTTATTCATATGGAAGCTTTTAAAGATAATTACATGAACTCATAGAAGAAATAGGCACTGGGCTATGGTTCTAATTGGTGTTCTTTAAGGAATTAACCAATTCCATTAAAGGACAGTATACATCTATTAGTTTGCTTTATATTACTATTTCATGGTAACAAAATCTCTGAGACAATCAACTTCAAAATATGAAATGTGCATTTTTGGTGATACTTTAGACATTGCAGGGCACAATCACTTGACCTGCTACTTTCGTTCCTGTGGGAAGTTCACATCATTATGCAAGCTCCTACTGAAGAACGCCTGCTCTCATCATGGCCAGAACTTAAGACAGGAAAGGAGTAGCATCTCAATATCACTTTTTTGAGCTTTTCCTCATGGGACTGGAAGGTGTCCAAGTAGGCTCCTGTGTCACAGACTCCACCACATCGTATAGTTCCATGCTCTGTAGATGAAGTCATGAAAAATTAACACTTTGGGACACACTGATCCAAAGACGATCAATAGTATTAGATAAATCTGTGGCAAGGTAGTACATTTAAAATTGATTATAAAACATGAATCAAGTAATCCATATATAAAGCAATTAAAAATTTTAGATATTCTTTGTGTTACAAAACACTTCCTGTGCAAAGAGCGTGCTATAATGCTGTTTTAATTATTCATATCCGTGTGTTTACTGTCAAGAAACTTGCTAAATATTAAATGCACATTTTGTCCCTGAGTTCTAGAGTAATACAAAGATTCAGCATCAAAAGAATTTCCATTTTAAATCTGTCCACTTATTTGTGAAAATTTTATATTCCACTTGTTACTGAGACATTTTCATGTAATCTTAAAATATAATATTAAGAGAATAAACATATAGGCACTTAACTAAAAGTTAAATTCATAAATTTACTATTTTTGTATTGAGAAGCAGTAATTCTCTTATCATTTCCTGCTATTTCTGTTCTTATTTCTCTCAAGTTCTGACGGCAGTAGTTTTTGCCACTTTTTCCCACCTACGTTGTGATTGCTTCAGACAAACAGCGACTCCACTAAAATAACCAACAACTATTCTTCTTTTATTTTCTCTTCTTCCTTCACCCCAGTGAAGTACCTTCAGTGCCTAAGAGGGAAAGTCAATACCATTTCTAAATCTGATGTCATGCATTCTCTTTCACATTGCAGGACTTCTTTCATTTTATCTGTAGGAATTACTTTTCTCAGTACCAAGTTGAGAAACCAGGGAGGAATTGTTCATGCCTCTATCACATTTTTATGTATTTTGAAGCCTTTACTTATTCCTTGTAGACTCATATCACAGCCTCTGACTTACTGTCAGTGATTTCCTCACCGTGGTCTGATATTCTAAAATTTTTATTTTCTTCACTATCAATTTTGGCAAAGAGTTTTCATACTGATGTGGGACCACACGTGCTTGATCATACATTCTGAATTATTTTGGGGAAGAAATACAGGATTGATGAAAAATGATTTTAGTTTGACTTTATATCCATATGTAAAATCAAAACTAAAAAGATAGAGCATTGGAAAATATAAGTCTTATTCTTCCCAAAGTAACTCTTAATTTCTGTTCTGTAGCCTTCCATTTTAAATGTATTCATAACTTTTGTCATTATTGACATCCTTCTCAATGCACTTTTCTTATCCTTTTTCAAATTAGTTTTACTCTCATTCTTTCTATTCCCTCTGAAAATTCAATGCAGTGCATAGCTTGTTTTCAGCACTAGTAATAGCCAGAAGATATTCGTAAGGTTTGAAAGAATTCATGAGATGATGAAATTACATATTTGGCACTTGTGTTGAATTTAGAAAAATAAATAAGTAAATCAGGAGATGCAGTCATTTATTAATCTCCATTTTTCTCTCTAATATTCCATATTTGCCATCAAAATAATATATGCATCAAATAAACATCAATAAAATTTCAGAGCACATTGAATTTCGCTACCAACTGGATACCAAATGTGATGCCCAACTTTCCCAAACCACATACATCTCCTTCCTCCTGTGCTACCCTGTACCCTGGGCATTTTCAACAGGGTTCTCCTGTGCTTCTTAGGACAAACCATGTACTGTCTGATGGCCAGCTTTTCTTTCTTTTTGTTTCTGCTTAGCATGGGCTCCTTCTGTTGATGTTCTTCCATAGTGGCCATCATGGTTGCCCATTTGGGATACTTATTGACATGAGTTGCCTGAGGCTGTGACATTGAAAATGTGACAAAAATACTGCTTTCTTTCTACTCTCAGAGATGACAGAAATTTATTCTGTCTGTCAGAAACTTGAGGATTCCACATTCTCCCTGTGGTCTTCACTTTCATGCCATACATCTGTGAAGCAGCACTGTTTGTGTGCCAAGAATTGCCCTTACCTCTGTGGAAGCTTTTGGTTTTTGGTTTTCCTGTGACTGATTAGTCAAGAATCACAAGCAGCAATCTCTGCATCTACCTGAATGACTCTCCATTTTTTGTGCTCCACAGCAAGTGTCTTATATGGAGTCTATCCCAAATATAGTCAGTTAATTTAAAAAGATGAAATAAAAGCATATTTTATGTTCATCATCCCATCCAAATAGGCATCAAGAAAGGAATGGAAAGATATCAACCTTATAAGGTTAACTATATCGTAATGTGAAGCCCATATAGGTCAGTTCAGATTCCCCATTGTTCTTGCATACTTGAACGCAGTATGCAAGAATTCCCTTTTTCAGTTAAATACTTTTATTTTAGTAAAGAAGAATTGAACATGGTCATTCAAAATGACAAGTACACAGTGATGTATTTTTCCATTCTTACTTCTAATAACCTTCTACTTAATATTTCATTACTTAGCCTAAAATTTCTATAGCCAAATAAACATAAATTCATTCAAAGAAAAATTGAATCTTTTCATGCATGTTTTTAAAAGTGGAATAAAACCATGGATTGATAAAAATTTGATTTTTGTCACTGTTTAGTTATTTTGAAAAGTTTTAATAGTAATGTATGAGGAATAATAAGTTAAAAGAAATTGTAAAAAAATTAAATGCTAAAGTAATTGGAGGCTTGGGTGCATCTTTTTTTTACTTCTTGTATCTTCAAAAGAAATATTTAATAATTATTTACATGAAGCAGGATAATACAATCTAAGGCTAAGAAGAGAAGTGATTTTTATTTCTATGCTAAGTAGAAAGGGAAGCCTTTTTCACATTTGACGGCCTAATGAATATGTGGAAGAATGTGGGATGCTGGAGAAAATTTCTCCAGACAGAGAAGGAGACAACAAGTGCAAATAGTCTGAGAAAGATATTTCTTGATAACTTTTAATAGCAGCAAATGTATAACTCCAAGATTCTTGGAAGGATTTAGTTGCAGAGAGAAGAGTGTAAATGAAACAGTTTTGAAAGTAGGTTCATTTATAAAAGTAACTTCTTAAATATAAGCTTCAAGTATGTGTACTAACTAAAATGTCAGATAGTGACATATGAGTTTGAAGTTGAAGAAATAGTTCATAACTTGAGATTATATAAATATGTATGTTGCTAGCGTGTAGTCTGGTTGAAAACACAAATGAAGAGTGTGTACAGAAAAAAAGAGAAGGCCACAAATGAGCATTTGGGAATTCACAGTAAAGGAGTACCAAAGGAATAATCAGGAAGATGGACAGGTGAGGTTAGTGAAAATCCAAAACAGCATGCCTTTCAATGGTGCTGATGTGTCAAGTTAGATGCAGCAGAAAAGCCCCCACATAAACGGGGTGACTCACATTTTAAGAGTGACACCGCCTCCAGGAGAGAGAGCCTACAAGCATCATAGGAGCAGGATCTGCTTGTATGAGCAGTAGAGGCAAAGACTAATTATTTGACCCAATCATGGGCGGGCATAACCCATGGGGAGAGAAGAGACCACGAAACTGAGGATATTAAGTCCAGCATCCCAGTGGAAACCTTGTCCCTTAGCTTATGCATAGCGGACAGCAGAATGCAGATTATGTTCACCACTTGCCAATAGGAAGAAGAGTAAGTCTTGGGTCAGATGGTACTCACAGTCTGACGGTAATGTACACGGCAGGAATTGGGTGCAAGGAGGGTACATCTGAGACCCACAGGCCCTAAAACTAGGTGTTCCTGCAGATGTTTGGAAGAAAATACTCATCTAATAACACAGGAATGTTTTTTTTTTTATTTCTCTATTTCGTATTATTTTTATCCTTTCATCCTTGAGGTTTTGGGGATTGTGATTTTTTCTCTGTTCTTCAGTCTATTGCTCTTCTTTGCTTTTTGCCTACCAACATTTTTTCTCTTCCTTTTTCCTTTGCTTTCACCTCCTGCTTTAGCTCTGTGTATTTTTTTCTTCGAACAAACAATGTTTGTTTTTTATGGCAACTCCTCTCTATCACTACTAATTTTGATCTGCTACCCATTAGGATCACTATAGTTTCCTTTCTCTCCTCCTTCTCACATACTATTGATTACTTTTGCAATTCCTGCTTTTTTATTAAATTTTCAAGATGCAATACAATTTCAGTCAAAATACCAGCAGCGTTCTTCACAGAACTGAAGAAAACAAACCTAAAATTCATACGGAACCAGAAATCGCCTAGAATAGTATAAGCAATTCTGGGTAAAATAGCAAGGGAGGAGGTATTACTGTTATAAACCTGAAATTACATTTCAAAACTATATTAAAAGCACAATGGTATCAGCACAAAAATAGACATGAGGATCAATGAAACAGAAGAGAAAATACAGAAACAACCCCACGTACACTCAAATATTTTCTCTCACCATGTACTAAACTAAAATCAAAATGCATCAAAAAGCTAATTGTTAAAATAGAAACACTTAACATGCTAGAAGACAATGTAGGTATAACTCCTGAAGTCATAGGCATAGGTGGGACATTCTGAACAAAACCCTGGTTACACAGGAAATAGTCTTGAGACTCAATAAACAGGATCATATCAAATTGAAAATATTCTGTGTAGCAAAAGAAACAACCAGCAGAGTGAAAACACAACCTAAAGAATAGGAAAAATATTGCCAGGAATTACTCAGGTGGAAGATTCACATCAAAAACATACAAAGAACTCAAAAAAATTGGATTTTCCAAATTAAAGATCCATATAAAATTGGGCAATCAAAATGAATAAATGCTTCACAGGAGAAATAAAAATGGTAAATGAATATATGAAGAATTAGTCAAACACCACTGGCCAATAGAGAAATCCAAGTTGAAAACATCACTGAGACTGAAAAAAAAGAGGAATCAGAATATATCATGTAGACATGCAAATGTGATCATTATGTATTTCTAAATTGTATCAATAAACTTAATCAAAAAAAGAAGAGAAAAAAAGATTTTTTAAAAATCCCTGAAATTCCACCTTACCCTGGAAAGAATGACCTTCATCAGGAAATGAAATAATAACAAATTCTGGTGAAGCTGCTGGGGGAAAGGAATAAATCCTTGTTGGTAAACTGTAAACTGTTATGGAAATCAGTATAGAGATTCCTCAAAAATCTGAATGTAGGAATTCAATTTAACCAAACTTTTTCCGTTCTGAGTATCCTCTTGAAACAGTTAAAGACATCCTACTACATGTATACGTGTGTTTATACCAGCAAAATTCATGATAGCTAAATCATGGAAGCAATGGTAAATTTCCATTAACAGATAAAGATAAAGAAATGTTGTATTAATACACAACAGTGCCCTACTCTGCCATAAAGAAAGGTAAACTGAAGTCACTTGTAGAAAAATGTATGCAACTTGAGACTATAATGATAAAAGAAATAAATCAGACACACAAGGTTAACTATCACATGCTTTCTCTTGTACAAGAAACCCTAAGTACAAGTAAGGAGCAAAATAAAAGACAGATAATTGGAAGTAGAAACATAGATCTTTCATAGAGGGAAGGGATCTTTTAGAGATGAAAGAAGGGAAAAGAGAGGGGAGGGACAGGAAATGAATGAAGGAATTAAGATGCATTAGGTACCTGTACCAACTCCACATAAGAAACATAAATATTACTGCTGCAAATATGCATGAAAAAGGAAGGAGATCATGTGACGGGGTAGGGAGGGAAGGGAAAGTGTAAGAAAGGAGAAATTAAGATGTATTATATAGGGACTGGGGATATAGTTCATTGGCAAAGTGCCTGCCTGGTTGTGTGATGTCCTGAGTTTGATTCCTGGTACAAAAAAAAAGAAAAAAAAAAGATATGTTAAAAACATGTGCCCATTCCTCCCAAGGAATGTAGACATGTACTACACATGTGTACTGATGAAAAGAGAGAAAGAAAAGTCAACTGATTTTCTAAACTGGTAGTAACTTGGAAAATAAGATCAAACCAGAGTGCATCCAATTTAAAAAAGAAAGAAAGAAAGAAAGAGAGAGAGAGAGAGAGAGAGAGAGAGAGAGAGAGAGAGAGAGAAAGAAAGAAAGAAAGAAAGAAAGAAAGAAAGAAAGAAAGAAAGAAAACAAGAATTAAAGACAATGCTTTAGCTTTTTTTTTTTCCTTCCATCAGTGTTGATGATAGAACCCACAGGCAAATGCCAGGCAATTGCTCTACCAGTGAACTGCATTCCAGCCCTTGAGACAATGTTTGATGATTTTTTTTAAGCAGATGGGTAAAGAACAGAAAAGAAATTACTTGTTTCTCATGAGGCAAGTGGAACAAATAAAACCTCATTTGTTTAACTTCTTCAAAATTGAGGAAATATTATATTTAAACATTTACCCATATGTAATTGAAAAGATAGGAAACATAAGATGATCTAACAGAGAAAAAAACCTGTTCTCTTGAGTTGGTGAAAGAGTACAAGAACTGGCTGTGTTTCTCACAACTAGAGGTTCCCATGTAAGGTTACAGGCAGAAAGGCATGCATGTGCTCTTGCTGGTAAGTGAATAGATGTATTACATGAATTTCTTACTTCTTACTGAGACTCAATACCCAACATCTGGAGGTTTAGTGGAAAGGATTATGTTAGCTCAGTTTGTAGTTTTCAGTCCATAGTTGGCTAGCTCCAAGGCAAGGTGGCATCGCAGAGAGGCATGGCAGGGGAAAAGATGCAGATGGCATAGTGGCTGGGAAGCAGGCAGTGAGGGGGCAGATGGGGGGGAGAATAAACATTTCCAACCACACCCAAAAACTTCCCATCTTTTAACAGCAAATCAGCAATAAAATTCAATGATCTAATTGCCTTCCAAGAATCCATCTACAAGTATATGAGTCTCACAAGGGTTATTGAGATATAAACCATAACATTCTGCCTCTGGCCATGAAAAGACCCATGCACACGATTTTAGCCAAAATATATGTAACCCATCTCTAAGGATTGCCAACATTACAGCACTGCTGAAAAATTCAAGTTCAAAGTCTTTTCTGTGACTAAAGTGAAACTCTTAGCTATGAGCGCCTGTAAAAATCAAAAAGCAAAGTTCAACGCTACCAACTTATAATGGCACAGAATAAATATTTTCATTTCAAAAGGGAAGAACAGTGAAAGAGAAACCAATAATACCAAAGGAAGATCAAATCTAATCAGGACAAACATTAAATCCTGTTCCTCCACACTGTGCATACAGGGCAAGCTGTGGCGATTTCAGAGGACTGGGGCAGCACTACTCCTACAGCATTATTCGTGGTTCTAGCTTCATTGCATCTCTCTGACTGGCTTTTGGTTACTCCTTGGGGCTTTCCTGAGGTCCTGCGCTTTTGTGTTCTCCAGCTTTCTGGGGTCTCCACTGCAACTGTGGAGCTTTCCCTCTCACACTTCCAGCTTTCCCTCTACCTGGTTGACAGAAGCTATTTTTAAATTCTTTTTAGATTACTAGTATGAGAATTAAAAACAAATATTCTTTTTGTATAATTCTCATCTTTAGTAATTTAGATTTGTTACTGTTAGTTGATCTTCATAAAGATAATAGAATCTTATATATGCTTAAAGTGCATGTAAGAGGTTGCATTTTCAAAGAAACCCAAAACAGTATTGTATGTAGTCAAGATAGGCTACCAGTTTATTTTTTAATTAGATGAAACAAAAAAGGTCACTACATATTGGTAAAAGGAGCAGTTCAACTGATATAACAATTTAAGTATATATGCTCCATATATTGGTACACTCAACTTTTTAAAACTAAGACTTCTTGACATAAAAGATATTTAGGCAGCAATACAATCACACCTGAGGGCTATACTACCACTGTGATAATTAATTTTGATGCCAATTTGAGTGCGTTAAAGCCACCTAACATATCCGTGGAGTACTGTTCTCTGTGTCTGGTAATGATTGACACATAGACCACAAACTGAGGAGGGAAGATGAAACCTGCTCATGAGTGGCACCAAACATTAGGTTTGTATCCTGGATAAAATAAAAGAGAAAGAAGAAGAAAGTCTTACGTTTTTCTACTTCAGAAGAGCTCCAGCCTTAAAAGTTGCCTTTGGATATTTCTTTGCAAGTCTTTCAAGCTTCTAAAGCAGAATACCAAGCCTTTCAGTGCAGATCCTTTGGGTTCCTGACAAGGACTCACACAACACTTTCCAGTGAGCTCTTGGCTTTCAACTTTGGATTGGATCCTTTGAGTCTGAAACACACAAATTTCCATTTCACATTTTCCCACCTGTGACTCAATGGTTGTTATTCTGATGCTTCTTAGTAAATTTTTTATATATTATATACAGAGTATGTTCATCTAATTAGCAGTAAGTGATACAAATTTTAATACCACAGAAATGAATTCATCATTGAATTTGTGCTTGACTGTGTTTTTAAAATACCTTTGGAAATGTTTTGCAGAGTTTGGAAAAGTGTGGATATGACACCTGGAGAAGCAGCCCCAGAGGTCTGTGGGATAAGTTTGATGGGAGATTCTTGTTGTACCTTAGAAGATCTACATACTAATAGAAGTGCAGTTCGTAAAATTCAAGCTCAGCAGATTTTAGTTCAAAACAAAACTCCATTGGCAATTGGACCTCAACCATTTGTGATATGTTCAGGCAGCAACTTTGTCTAAATTTTGCTTATATCCTAAAATTTTTGTGGGAGACAGATTAGTGGGCTAATGAATCTAGCAGAAGAAATTTAAGATAGCCTAGTGTTCAGGCTGTAGCATGAGTACCACTTGCCACTCTTAATGAGGTTGATAGTGGTACCTTAGTTCACAATGCTTTTGTTTACAAACAGTTGGGTTTGCAAATGAAAGCGTTTGGCAACATTTTTGTTTGCAAACTCTGCATACAGTGACCAGTATGAACATGGCCATTTTAGAACACAAAAGTGGCCATCTTTTCTAGAAACATGAAAAGAATGAAGTCAATGAACCAAGAAACTACTCTATATTGAGAAAAAGGAGCAAGCAGCCCATTTGAAAAATTTCCATTTTTCCCAGAAAGGAAGGACCTCTATGCTTGGATCAGCAGAAAACGTGGTTGCTGAAAACAATTCCATTAAAAATATTCCAAGTACTTTACAAAAGGGCAATAGAAAGATGATTTGAAAAAATTAGAGGACCAAGTGAAACCTTATATTTGCAGGTTAATGATTACAAATGTAAAAGATGATTTTGAGAAGACAGCCCCAGGACACTGTACTCCAGAAAGCCCACTGTGAGCATTGGTTCCCAGGGAACTGCTTTCCCAAGTTTTGGAATACAGTGCTCAGCCATCATGTCAATCAGAGGCCTCTACCCCTAGAATCCTAACAGACCTAGCCAACGTTTGAGCTGGCAACAGACTTTGGTGCCTGTCATCAACATGGTACTGTATCAACAAGCATGCATAATCCAAGCATTTTAGGTGAGGTGGGCTTTCAACCAATTTCACAAGACCTAGAATGTTAGCCAGCATGCCCCTCGATGGCAGTATGTGAACCAGTGAGAGTGAAACTGAAGGTACAGTGGAGGCCCCCAAAATTTGGAGAAGCTAGAAATGTGAAACATCCAAGAAAACTCACAAGGAATGAGCAAAATCTGTCCAAGAAGAGACCATTGGAAGTATCACCAGGAACATTGGGATGGATCCATGAGAGGTGTACCATGAGAGGTACAATTACCCATGCCATTGGGATGGAACCGCCCACGTCCTTGCAAGTTTACATTTCACTATAACTTGTCTTGGGTGATGGACATTGAGGTACAGGATTAGTTTTTTGCCCTGCTAGGTTTCAGTGTTACTCTGGTCCTATTGATTTTTTTCCCACTATTCTTCCCTTTTGGATTAGGAATATTTAATATATACTTTTGTATGTCAGCAGAGTTTGACTTTCATTTTGATTTTTATAATGACTAGCAGCTAAGAGGCAGGATTCAAAATCAACAAAAATTGATAGTGTTCCAGTACACCAATAAGAAACAGACAGAGAAGCAATCCAATTTACAGTAGTTTAAAAACAAAATAAGTACCTAGGAATGAAGCTAACCAAAGAGGTAAAAGGCTTCTATTACTAAAACTGTAGTACTCTGGAAAAAGAGATTAAGGATGAACTTAGAAAGTGGAAAAAAAAAATCTCCTGCTCTCAGTTAGAAACAAAATTATCAAAATAGCCATTACACAAAAAAAGGAATATAGATTTAGTATAATTCCAATCTAAATACAAATAGCATTCTTCTCAGAGCTATTAAATAATTCTTAAAATTTATGTTAATCCAGAAAAAATGAGAATAACTAATGCATAGAGGGCAAAACGGGAAATACAATCACAGATTTCAAGTTATACCTGAAAGATTCAGAAATAGCTTACACTAAAAGGGATGAGTTGACTAATGGAAATAGAATTGAAGGCATAGAAACAGCCCTAGGCACATGTAATCCTCTGATCATCGACAAGAGAACCAAAAACACACTAGAGGAATCACAGCTTTTTTAACATATGGTGTTTGGAAAACTGAGTATCCACATACAGCAGAATGTCTCTACACCTGTATCACTCATTCTGCGCTAAAGTAAAATCAGAATTGATCAGATACCTAGATATAAATATTGAAATACTAAATCTGCTGGAAAATCAAATAGATAAATCATTTGCACACATAGGCATAGACAAAGACTTCCTTAGTTTCACAAGATCTAACTCTAACAATCAACAAATAGAAATATTTCTATTTAATGCAAAACAAAGGAAACTGAATATAAAAAAAGAAAACTTACAGAATGAAAATATTTGTCAGCTGTTCCTCTTATAAATGACTAGTATTTAAAACATAAATAAAACTAAAAAAATTAGGCCTTCCCAAAACAAATCACCTTATCAAAAAATGGACAAATCAAATGAGAAGACACTTCTCAAAAGAAGAACAGATGGTTGATAAACCATATTAAAATGTTCCACATATTTGTCAATTAAGGAAATGCAAACCAAAACAAAAGTAAGGATTCATCTTACTCCTTTAAGAATGGCTATTATGCAGGACTTAAAAATAGCAAATGCTGAGGATGTTGTGGGGGAAAAAGAATCTTGTTCCATTGTTACTGGGAAATCAGTGTGAAGATTCCTAACAAAACTAAAATTAGAAATTCCACTTGACTCATTGGTTCATTCTCTCAATAGCATAATAAAACTCAAGATTTTTTATTGGGCTCATATTTTCTTCTTATCTTTTTCAAATATGTTTCAAGATTCATTTTATACACAGTTCACAGGTAAACACTGATATAGCATACTACACAAAAATGTTCAGTGACTAATCAGTTAATAGTGTAGTATTCATCCTTTTATTCTCAGAAAATTACTTGGATCATAAATGTATTTAGTCATCAAATGCATTACCTTTCTTAATCACTTTCAGATTCCGGAATATTGAATTACTCTATTGTGGTTGTGTAAATAATTACTTCTGTGAAATAATCTGTAGTATTTGGATTATGAAATTACTTTGTTTTTTTAAATTACGGTTTTTTCAATGTTCTAAAATATGCCAGGTTAGTAATTTCAAATTCATATACTTTTTTGAAGACTGACCTGAACTTAACTTGGTAAAGTAGACTTTGGAATTAAAATGAATGCGAAAACATTAAAAGATTTTCCAAAAGGAAGACATTATTTATATACAGTACTTATATTTTCAGAAACAAAGCTCATCTTGTGTTTAATTTAACTGCTACCAGTATCTCTCCTACACAATGCATTTCACTTAGTGATTAATGGTTCTATTTAACTTCATGTCATAATGTAACATTCAGTGGTCCATGGTGTATATATATATGGCCGGGAATTCATCTCAGTGGCATAAGCACCTGACTGGTAAGCATGAGGTTGTGAGTTCAATTCAAGTGTTTAAAAAAAAATGTAGCCTGAATAGTCTACTGCATTCCCCAAAGGTTCCTATTTTTTTTTCAATTCTATTGTGACATATTAATAGAATAGAAATTTTATCAAAGTAGTGTTAGATGTGCGGTCTCTGCTGGGTCATTAGGATTAGATGATGTGAGCAGGATCGGTTCCTTGTGGCTGAACACTGGTTTCTCTAAGAAGAGATTCCGGAGGAGCACCTATGGAGCTCATCTTGTGAGGCAGCATTGCCTGCGGTACCTCAGGACTATGACATCCATTGAGCCATACCTAGAAGTAGCTCCTCAGACTTGTAACTTTTGAACCATGAGCTAAGTAAACTTCTTTCCTGTATAATTTTATCTAGCCTCCAGTGTTTGGACATAGTAATGAAAAACAGGTTAATGGATCTAGCATGTTTCAGTGTTGTCTAGCAAAATTACTTTGTTACATGTACACAATAAGTAAGTGCATGGCAAACTTCCAAAGTCATCACACATATGTTGCTCTCAGTGAGAGCAGCATATGCGTGATGACTTATTTTCACAGTTTCTTGGTATTGTGGTTACCTCAGAGAGGCAGGACAGCCCCAATCAAATTTGGTCTATAAGTTGAAAATGATGATGTCAGACATATGGCAGGGAAGTATAAAAAATTTGCTATTTACATAAAAAAGCAGAAGAGCAGGTCTTGTGCTTTAATTTAACAGAAGAGCGGGTCCCCCACACTGGCCTGAAAATGACTTGAGAGAATAGGACAGAGAAACTTGCTTAAATTTTGTTTTGTTTAGCTTTGTTTTGATTTATTTTTAATTCTGACTAAAAATTGAGCAGGTCATAAGGCTTCTACTGGCAAGCAAGAGATTGTGAGTTTGAATATTTTACTAAAACAAAGGAATGATCACCATTTTTCTAATATACACAGATGTGGGCAGACAGGATGAATGATGCTAAGACTTCAAAGCTGTTAGCAGAAAGCGTTACACACTAAATTAGATTCTGTTACAACCTTACATACATATTTTTCCTTATGTATGGTCACACTTGTTATTGACCCACTAAATCTATCAATCTTTCTATATCTGCTTTAATTAAATTTTAAAATGTACAAATAAATCAATTGGTCAGCATCCTTACTTCAAACTACTATTGGCATTTTGTGATCTGTATACTAGTGCTATATTAAAAGTTATTTTAATGTAGAATATTTTACTAGATGCCATATAATATCCTCAAAATATATTTAGTTTATAAGATTCATTTTGAGACAGAGAATTTAAGTTATGGAGAATGGCAGACTAATAATAAAGATAATAAGAAAATAAATTTCATGAAACATGGGCCAAGTATAGGCTTAACATGTATTAAAATAGGAAAACACATTGGAAACCACTTTAAACAATATGAGTATACAATAAAAACTAATATTATTTCATGGTTCATGGTACAGTAGGACATCTTAAAAATTTTTATTTTTGTGGAGTAGTAGACTCATGACATTCATGGAATAAAAGCAGAGTCAGAAGGATAAGTCTTCCTTTTCCATTGATATGATTCAATTATACTCAATACAATTTTTAAATCAGAAATCTGGATTCATGGAAAGACAGAGAAAGCACATCATACCTGATGGATAAGAGATTCGAGACACAAGACTGAAAGAAATGAAAACTCAGTGTTGTCATGGAAACGTATATTGAAAGGTTAGAAGCAGCTACTAAGGTCAGACAGCAAGGGCACCCTTAGTTCTGTAATTTGTCCATAACTCCCCTAGATATTAAATAGAAAACTTTTAAACATTAAATGTAAGACAGACACTTTAAGACATTTCAATCTGTTTATTTAATTGTTCTACAGATTTACAAAACACAAGAAAAACATCAGACAATATAAAGAAATGAAATATGAAAATTTTAAAAATGTCCTACTGTACCATGAACCATGAAATAATGTTAGTTTTTATTGTATACTCATATTGTTTAAAGTGGTTTCCAATGTGTTTTCCTATTTTAATACATGTTAAGCCTATACTTGGCCCATGTTTCATGAAATTTATTTTCTTATTATCTTTATTATTAGTCTGCCATTCTCCATAACTTAAATTCTCTGTCTCAAAATGAATCTTATAGACTAAATATATTTTGAGGATATTATATGGCATCAAGTAAAATATTCTACATTAAAATAACTTTTAATATAGCACTAGTATACAGATCACAAAATGCCAATAGTAGTTTGAAGTAAGGAAAATATTGAAAACATTATGCTAAGACACAAGTCAGGCACGAAAGACTAGTATTGCATAATATAATTTCTATGAAATTTTCTAAAAATATATGAGATTATGGAGAAAAACTTTTCAGCAGTGTTTTTGAAAGAGATTTTGTCAAAGTTGAAAATAGGCACTTGGAAATATTTTTGGGTGATGGGAAACATTTATACTGGACTGTGGTGACAGTTCTACTAATGTATAAATGAACTAATGATTAGCTAAAAGTGTGATGCTTAAATTTCATAGTCTATACATTTACTCCAATTACACTGTTAAACTTAAGCCATGAGATACCATGGCTTAAGAACTTCCTCCAATACTTTATACATTACCCAGATGCATGCTCGCCTTTTGAGCTTTGGTTGTGACAGAACCCCACTGACAGCTGCCACTTGACCTCATTCTTCTCATTCTCACACTTGTACTCTAGATATACGGGGCATGTTGGGGATTGTCAAGCAACTGTCAACTCTGGGTCTTTGTAGTTGAGTTACTCTTAACTCTGCAGAACGGACATTTCTATAGATAGCTGCATGACACTCATGAGCTACACTAAGGAAAGATTTTTTTGAAGCTTTCATCCCTTTTAATGTTTATTGTCTCCTTTCTCTTTCTTCATAAAACATATTATCTTATAAAATATACATTTTTATTGGCTCAGTCTCTATCTCTTACACTCACAATATATAGTCCATCAATGTAGTTGATCTGAAAACTATATGTACGATATAGTAAATATACCATCATGATTTTTGAAAAGCCATTATTGCTTTATCTTTTATTATTTCCTTAACTCTAAGTTTGCATACTGTAGTATATTTTATTTATATGTTTTCTGATAAATGTTAAATTTTGGTATATACAATATCTATGTGATTCATAACCTACTTTACATTCTTTTGATGTAGTATTTGTCTAATCTTATAATATGTGTTCCATATAAATCTTGGTACTTGTAAGTGTGAAGTGTAGTTTTATATATATATATATATATATATATATATATATCCCACGCACAATTTGAGTTGTACATTTTAATACTGGCAAATTTACTCACACATACTTTTGCAAATTCTGACCTTTTAAAATCAGAATGACAATAGGAGAAAAAAGTCACAGGTGCATTTTTGTGATTTAGATGTGTGGCACTGGTAGAAGGCACTGGAGCTTCGTTATGGATTCAACTGTCTGCATTGGGCCTGAAAATCATTCATTCCACAGACACGGAAGAGTCAGGAGAGGGTTTGGGCATGTGCTTATCTAACCGTACTTTCATTTCTGGATTTTAATACTCTTAGCTCAAAAACAAGAGGAAAAGAGTACTAAGAAAACTATAAAATATAATAATATATTACTACTGGTGAATCAAACAAAATTTTCAGAATATAAAAGACGTTTTGTTATTACACGTCAACACTGCGTCTGAAATTCAGAATCTCATCATCAGATAAGAGCCCTCTTCTTAACTCCATTGCAAACATCTCATTAACATGGTTCATATGTAAAACACTCTTCATTGACTTCACATGAAAATTAAAATAAAATAAATATCTATATCGTAAAAATATGTTAACACAATGGTGCCTCAGTTAACAAATTTATTTGCTTTATAGTTTTGGAGAAGAAGATTGTGTTTGTATGGGGAAGATGGCCATGGTTGTGTTTGTCACCCAATGTAGAGTTTGCCAGAGGAAGTGCAATTTTACCAGATGCTATCTTTGCAAATCTACCAGTTTGCAAACAGAGCCATTCGTGAACAGAGGTATTGCTGTAAGCTGAATATGAATCAAAATAAGATATACTACTTATATTACTCAAAACAGTAGTTCATAAATATGTGGTAAATATGGTAAATTTTTAAATAAGTGAATATGTTTGTATATCCATGTACACAAAACACATGCATAAACATGCATATGTATATATTTCCTGTCATGTATGCATATACATTACATAGTATATATCTAAACATGAAAAATACATATATATATTATTCATGTACTGTTTTAAATTGGTTTTTAATAATAATATTGTGTCTCTCTTTTTTTAACTTATTCCCATTGTACAACAGATAAATAATTTTTGGGTTTATTAGAGAAGCATTATATTTCCTGAACACAATTAATGTTCTATTTCCATTTTATTTAAAACTCTTTAGATAACTATTCATGGTTAAGATTGATTTTCTAAATTGCATTTCTTTACAAGTATCAATTATTCACATCTAATTGTCAATAAAGTACTAACCTTATTTCCCTTGTTTGCTTTATTGAACTGTCTGTCAGCCACATTATGCAAAAAATATTTGAAACAGATTGTATTCTATTCTGCTGTGTTTCCAACAGATGTCTAGTTAATTGAAATTTTTAATAGTTGAGCTAATTTTGTTAGTTTTCTAGAAATATAGAAAGATAATATTCATACATTTTTCTGTTTAAAATAATCTATGGCTTCTTATTAAAATATTATCTATGGATATTCCTTCATTTTCATGGACTAATTGCCTATTATATATATATATATATATATATATATATATACATTCTATTATATCATTTAATTGAGTTGCCGAAGATTCACACAGAGTAGACATGGTACAGATCTAGTGCATTATCCAGAATTATAAAAGAGGGAAAAGACAAAACACAAATCATTGCATGCAACACAGTAGAAAGGGAGCAAGGCTAGCAAGTATATGGATTTTCAAATATACACTGATGGTGAAAGTAGAAAAAATATTTATTTTAGGTTTAATTTGATTGTCAATTTAGAAACCATTTTCATCAAAAATTTAAATATACAATTTTCTCATGTTTTTGTAGAGAATCAGAATTTAATAGGTTTTCATGATACATTGTAAAAGAAATAAAATTAAATGCATCTAATTTATAAATTAAGATAAATATAATTTTAGAATTCATATCACATTTCCAGCTAAAATTTTTCCTTCAAATTCCAAATGCGTGCATGTATGTATATGAAATATTAGTTAAGATTGTTAAAGAAAAAGAATTTTGAGTGAAAAGTAGTTTTCATAGGTTCATTTTCAGATTGCACTTTTATTGTGAATTGCTCTTTTGAAAACAATATAGCAGCCATAGCAAAATAATAGTCGTATGGCTTGTTTCTCTTGATTCATTGAGGGAAAAGTTTTGTGCTAATAAATTTCTGGACAATGTTTCATGTCTATATACTATACTCTAAACAACTACTGTGAATATAACAATATGCAAGGTGTCAATTATTACTATTTTCCTATTAGCCTATTTTGAAATTCTGTTTTACTGTAATCTTTTTTCTGTTTAAAAAAATAAAAATAAACAAAATAATAGATGGAAAATGGACAATAAGAAAAAAGATTAGTGTTATGTTTAGAACCCTCTAATGGCTTTCTGTTTTAATATTATAAACTAAATATTTGTGTTCTCCTTCTTTAAAGTTCATGTGTTCAAATCCTACTGTCTGTTTTATTTTAGGAGTTGAGGCCCTTAGGAGATAACTAAGATTAATGAGGTCATGAAAGCAGAACCTTCATGAGTGGGATTTATGCCCTCAGAAAAGCCCCAAGAGCTTTGCTTATGTCTTCTATGTATTAAGTGAAGCAAGAAGAGAAGTTGGTAGTCTGAAATCCAGAAGGAATCCCTTGCAAGAAGCTCATCAGGGGAACACCCCAATGTCAGACTTTCAAGCACCAGAACTCCATGAAATTTAAATTTAAATTTTTGTGAATCATCCAGTCTTTAGTATATACTAATGTAGTAGCCTGAACAAAGACATGAACCAAATAAACACAGATAATAACCATATATTTTCTTAGTTTTATACTATTAACAATATCCTTGATACAATTTATGTAGAAGCTCTATTTGAGATCACAGTTTTAGAGATCTTAATTCACGGTTGGTTGGGCTGATTCCTTTTGGATCTTTAGCAAGGCAGTAAACGGGGTTTGGGGAATGCATGAAGCAAAAATATGTTCATCTTATGGTTGGAAAACAAACAAACGAAAACCAGAGAAATAAGAAGGGACAGGTATCTCACCATCTATGTGAGGCAGACCCCATGGACCTAAGATTTCCCATTAGCACCCACTCCTCAAAGATCCAACCATCTCCCAATAATAACCAGTTAAGAAATAAACCTTTAACCCGGAGTTCTTCCAGAGTCATTCAAGATCAAAATGATAAGATGTTGCATGTTATTTTTTATACAACAGTCATGCTAAGTTTACCACTATAGCTAATGTTGCAGTGATGTGACATTTTAGGCTCCACCTTTAAAAATTAAAACTTACTTTCCCATAATTTGAATGTGAATTGATCTTGTTACTTCCTTTAGCTTGTAAGTAGAAATTTTTTGAAGGAAACATATGAAACTTTTTATTTTACATCTCCAGATATCTTGCAACATCTATGTACTTTACCTGTTAGGCACCTATGTGTCTCATAAGGAGAAACAAACCTAAACTTATACAAAAATAAAAAACACTTATAGTAGAACCCATTTGTTCCCATGAAGGACACACCAGACCAGACTCCAATCAGCCAAGTCTCAACTCTGTGAAATACATATAAACAAATATAGTCTATTTACCTATCTGATCCATAATCAAACTCAGACAGGAGTCTAGCCACATCTGACAGTTCACCCAGATAACATACAGAATCCTGAACAATGAAACAGTTGTGCTGAAGTTTTGTTTAGTTGTTTACCACTATTTCTTGGGTCTATTGCACAGCTGAGTGACTAAAATTAATAATAGTATGTTGTTTATCTCAAAATTGCAGAGAGTAAATTTCAAATGTTATGTATCAAATAATTATAAACAATGATGGATACATAAAGAGATGGGCAATTTTAATCATTCCTCACTGTGCAGTCAGTAGATTTTGCATCCATAAATTGAATCAACAAATAGATTTAAATACTTGAAAAATATAATTGTATATGTACTGTACATATAAAGACTTTTTCTTGCCATTCTTTCTCAAGCAATATAGTATAAAATTTGCTTACAAAAATCTGCAGTATATTGATTATTATAGCAATCTAGAGATGTTTTAAGGCATAGAGGAATGCATAGGTAACTTTCTATTACTGTAAAAAGTTCTCACAAGTAATCAACAAAGAGGTAAGTTTTGTTAGGGTTCAATATTTGGAGGTATGATTCCTTAACTAATTTGTCATACTGTTTAAAGACTTCCACTACCTTCCATCAGCAAAAAATTGAGGACCAAACATTTAACACATGGACGTTAGTGGTCCATTCAAGATCCAAACTGTATTAAAGGATATGTGCTTAGGTTGCATGCAGATACTCTGGTATTTTATATAAAATATGTGAGCCTCTCCAGGTTTTGATATCTGTAGGTCCTGGAACTAACGTCTTTAGTTTTCAAGAAAAAGGTTAGTTACAAACATCAAAACATCATATTGTGCCCCATAAACATTAGAGCTTATGAGTTTTCAATTAAAATATTATTCATTTCAAAATCTTAAATGCTGTAATGGCTCAAGAACTCATTAAATATACTATGAATCATTCTTTAAATTTATTTTCGTTAATTAATTCATTAATTTTTTGAAACAGGGTCTCATTATGTAGTCAAGACTGATCTTGAAATCACTATGTAGCCTCAGCGGACCTTGAACTCTTAACAATCCTCCTGCCTCAGCCTCCCAAGTCCTAGGATTAGAGAAGTGCAGTACCTTGCCCAAATTTATGTTCTTTTATTCTGCTGGTGGGGATTGAACATTTTTCCTCATGCACACTGACCATGTGCTCTGTAAATGAGTTGCACTCTAACTCCTCTCACCCTTTTAACTCTAATTGTAATAATCTTCAGCTTAATGTGCAGCTTTTAAATGCTTGCAATGTTATCCTTACTGGCACTTGTTAAAAACATAGTTTGAATATTCATACTTTTCTCATTGTCAGGAAAAAGAATGCTGTGCATAAATAATAGAACATGCAATGCACCCCTGAATGGCAAAAAAATTATAACATTTCATGATGCAATTTTTTATTTATAATACAAAATTAAGACTTCATTAGTTGTTGAAATGAATAAATACTCATGCAGACATCCTGAAAATTAAAATGACACAAAAATTAAATGAAATATATTTATTCTATATTCATGCAATACTTTTCCTTATTACATATGTAAGATAAATTCTTAAACAAGTATCCATAGGCCTATTTAGTAGAGTGTTATCCATTGTTTTATTTGTTCGTTGTGTAATTGTAGAGAGAAAGGAATCATTCATCAGTAGTGTTAATGAGTAAGTACCATTTGGTAGAGGTACACCAGTGAATTCTATAACACTTGGGCACAGCATATCACTAGTAGGTCTACAGTTAGTAACAAAAATAAAACAAAATAGAGCTTTGATACCTTCTTTGGAGGTTCTAGCTGAGGAAGGCAGCTACTTGAAAACTCCTGTTACAGTTTATACATTGTGTCAACTTGAGAAGTCTAGCAGCTTAATTAAGTAAGGCAGCAGCTCTACATTTGGGGGTGTAGAGCACAAGCAGTTACCTGGCCATTGTGTCAACTTGAGAAGGTAAAAAGTTTACTGAGAGACTCAGGAGGGAGGCAGGGGTCTTACTTTGTAAACATCCTCATCCTGTACAAAGGAAGGAAAGTATGTTTATGAAGCTACACCCACCCTGGGGGGGGGTGTCCTGTGTACTATATAAAGGAGGAGAAGAGGCTTACTTTTTTTGTCCCCCCATTTTACTCAAGCTGCTTTTGCTCAGCTGCTGCCTTGAAGTGCTGTGCCACCCTGCCTTGGTGCCAGCTGATTGTGGACTGAAACCTCCAAAACCTGTAAGCTAAATAAACCTTTCCTTCCCTAATTTTGGGTGTCAGGTGTTTTGTCTCAGCAACCAGTAAAAAGTAACCAAGACAACTCCTAACTAAAGATTTGTCCTTTTCTATTGGGGAGCATTATCCTCTTCAACTGAGTGCAACTTCGGGGGTGACACACATGAAGTTGTGAAGGAGGAACCCTGTTCCAGCCAGACAGATCAGACAGATAACACTGCTAATCAGTACTGTGACAGAAGTGGTAACCAGATCTCCTACAAATTTTAAATTATGGGTCTTAATGTAAAAACGCTTAAAAAGTTATTTATGTGTATATCACATTAGCATTTTATTAAAAATATAACCAAAACTACACATTTTTTTAAAAAAATACACACACCTAAAATACTTTTTATCAAGTGCAATTGAATATTGTGGTATAAAAGGAAAAATGTAAATAGGGAATTGCAATATGTAAAATATAATGAGTGAATAAATGTATAAATTGATACTGTGAAGATCAGAGTTAATATTCCAAACACTGACAGTGATGAACTGTATGTATCTAAGGTCGGAATGAAAATACATTTTAAAAAATAGTACAAGAATAATAGATATATTTTTTACAATGCTTTTTAATATTTAATGTGGATTAAGTTAAGATTCCATGTTTTGCAGGAAAATGTTATTATGTAATTCTTTGACACTGGAATTTTAAGAAGTTTTAAATTATTAAAACTTGCAATTTAGCAGGGCGTGGTGGCGCACAGTTTTAATCCCAGCACTCGGGAGGCTGAGGTAGGAGGAGCGCTTTGTGTTTGAGGCCGCCTTGGGCTACAATGAGAGCGCAAGGCCGGCTTGAGCTACATAGTGCGACCTTGCCTCAAAAAATCAGGGCTGGGAGTTTGGCTCAGTGGCTTAAGCGCCTGCCCTGGCAGGCGCGAGGTTGTGAGTTTACCTTAAGTGCACAATGAGTGTTTAAGGAGAAAATCATAGTACTCTAGCACCCTTTAATATGTCAGAAGTCCTTATTCGACTATCAATATTTTTTATTTTATCTCAAGCAGTTTTACTCTGTCTTCTAAATTATCCCACCATGGATTTCCTTGGAATGGTTTTCCAGGTCTACATTTGTCAGATTAAAATAATTCGGTTATGTTTTCTAATTAAATTATAAAATTAAATGTCCATTCCACTTGTATATTCTGTCTTTGTTAAGGTATTGATTTTTTCCTATGTTCCTCACCAAAACCATGTTGTCAATATTCAGGATTTTTCCTTTGATTCTGTAACTAGTTCCTTTCCACATAATTGACCCTTGTTCTGTTTTTGAAACAGTTTCTGATTTTACCTCTCTGTCATAAGGTGATTCTCCTAGTTCTCCTTGTGTTCTTTCTCCTTTAATGAATTCTCCTAGTCTCACCGACAGGTGTGGGAGTGCTCAGAATCCCGTTCTGAACCCTTCTGTAATCTATTTTTGACATGTTCGTTTACATTTATGCTTAGATATTTATCGGTTTAGTTTTTATTAGTACGTGTTTGCAGTACATCATGATTAAATTTATCGTGGGCGAACTTGTACACCTACATGATAATAGATTTTAAGCACAAGCTCTGAATGAAGCGTTTGCTACTTTTACCTCCCATATCTCTGTCTGCTACATCTGAGTTGCAGTATCAGCAAGAGCCCAGTTTCACAATTGGTCTTCTTTGCTTGTTATCTTTTGTCCTGCATCTTACATGTATCTTGTCCTACATTTTGACATTTCTACCTCCAAATTATATCACAAATCCATTCATTTATCTTCATTTTTACTACTATTACCAAATTATATGTCATTGTCATTTATAGCCTACACCATGATCTCACAGCCTCCTCTTTCTAACTTCGATTTGTCACACTGAATATAGATTGCTTCTTTCTTAAAGTATGTAATATCTTTTCCATCACCCTATAGCATCGATATTAAAACACTGCACACTTTGAGTCCTTGTTTTCCTTCAGCCTAATCTACTACACTATTTTCTGTATTATGCTTCAGTTACACTGTCCTCTTGTCACTTCTGTCAAATACATTTTGCTGTCTGAAATATTTTATAATCCTCATGGTGGATTCCCTCTGTGTTTCTTCTTGACCGGCTTTGTCTCAATTTTTATATCTCGGAATACTTATGATGGATTCACAAAATAGCCATCCTTTTTAAATGTAGTTCTCTGCTTAGTCTTCGCAGCTCACAAACTTACCAATTCCCAATTGGTGCTTTCATGTAATTGTATATCTATTGTTTCTCTATTTTCAACTGTGTAATGTTTAAAAAACAAGTTCTGTTCATTTCACTTTATGCCATAGCTAAAACTGAAAACTATACAACGTAGACGTCTTTCAATGAACAGTAGCAGAATAAATAAAATGCCATTCCTTCCATGTATATAGGCTATTAATCATCAGCTGCTATAATTAAAGCAATTGTTTTTAACAGCTTATTAAAGATACCCAATATTGTAAAAAAATTTTACTGTAGATATCTATTATAATCTCATTCTGATTCATGCATTTTAAAAAGAAATATCTACCAAGTTTATGTTCATCATTTACCTTCAGGGATAATGAATGCATCACAAAGTTTTTAGGAGCATAAACTAATCACTATTGCTTATTATATTTTCATATTTCTATTTGATAACTATTTCACATATCTACTAATATGTAAATAAAGCACTCCAAACACAACAACTTAAAACAGTCTGTTATCACTATATGCATAACTGTGGGTCAGTTATCTAAATAGGCACGTTAGTCTTTGTGTGTTTCCCTGTTATAATTCTGGGTTCTCATTTAAGAAGAGACAAATTCCTTTGAGGTAGAACATCTGAAGACAACTCTGGTGCCCTCATTTTCTTTTTCTTTTTTTTTTTTCCTTCCTTACACTTCTTTCTTTCCTGCCTTTATTATTTTTCTTTGAAACAGAGTCTTGCTAAAATTGCTTTGAACTTGTGATTCTCCTTTCTCAAGCCTCCAGAGCAGCTGAGAGTAGAGCTGTGTGCCACAGCATTGCCTAAGGCTTTCATTTTCTATCTCTGCAAAACCAATGAATGTGGCTTGCGTGGACCTTTTTCATAGCATGATTGCATTAGAGTGGCTGTCTATATCACTTGGCAGCTCAAATATTCAGGATTAAAAAAGCAAATCTACAAGAACTCTTCAGTTTCGATGCAGAATAGGCGCAGCACTGTGCCACACTCTCTTGTTTGAAACAATTGCAAATTAGCCTGAATTCAAGTAAATGGCATAGATTCCACCTTCCAGTAGGATGAAAGTCAAAATATTAGTGAACATCGTTGCTTTTAAATTCAATAGCTGTCCTATATAATTGGGGTCATTTCACATCATAGTTATTTATAATTTAGAATATTCAGCTTATCTTCATACTCTAATTTTTTTTTTTTAAAAAGTAAAGCATGCTCAGTACTATGCAGGTAATATATGGTTTTCAAAAACAATTGCTGAACTAGTGACCAAAATTTTAAATTCCTTGGAACAGTAGTAATGCATGATCATGACATGTTTACAAAACACCTATTTAAAATGGATATTTAGCTCAGTTTTATGTTTACAGGAATGTTGAACAAAAGGTACAGTTGTTTCTCATAAATTCTATGTCTCAATGCACACATTCACCTGTTCATTATCAAAACCCCTCAATGGTATTCTATATTGTATGAACCTAAAATGACATATATTATAATTCCACTTCCAAAGCTAATATTCATAGACTTGAATATAAAACACAAAACTACCAAACTCTTAGAATATAACAGGTGAGAACCTACATGATAGCGAAGACAGCAATGATTACTTTAGGTGCCATTTGTTTTGACAAATTTACACTGATGCTGATTCACCAGTGTACTAATATAAACTAATGTAATAACTTACCTCAGAGTAAGTTATTTTTAGTGAGTACTTTATATTTTTCCATTTTCTCTACTGTTTTAATATATCAGGTGTAGTTCAATTTTTTTTTTGTTTTCTGCTCAATAATTTTCAAAATACAGTTATCACTAACCCAAGTGCACTTTCAACCAACACTCTACTACTTCATGCATAATTAATAATTCATTCTTCTGTCCCTTATATTATTGACGACAGTGATTGTACTTACACATAACCATGTACAACATATATCACAAATCAAGGAAGCTCACAGAAATTCTATTATACCAAATATGCAACTTATAAACAGTTTAGTCAACAATACCCAGCACATCTACTGCAATCACCAGCTTCTGCCTGATACATTTCCACACTTCGTCTATTTATGTTTGATGTGACCTCATTGTGATAATTAACTGACTGCATCAGTTTAAGTAAGAAACACCCAACTAAACTGGGTCTTCATAGTTCTGCATGCATTTGAAAGGATTTGCTGGAGACAGAAGACCCACCCTAGATAGGCTTCTGGCTTGAATGGATAAAATGGAAATAAAGAAGGAAGGTTCCCTTTGTTTTTCCAGAGGAACCCCAGTCTTCACCTTCGCTTTGGACAGCTCCTGGTTTCCAGCACAGACTCTTCAGCCTTCCAGCACATACCCTATGGTATCATTTAAATTTTAGAAGTTTTAGTTTTATCATGAATCGTTATAGGCTTAGCATTCATAAATATCAGCACTCATTTTGTATGCTGTCCAAGAATCTCATTGTAAACAACTGGACATGCTTGTTGAATTTGATTATAAATATGTGCTTCAAAAATAATTGAAGTGAGGGCCAGGAATATAGCTCAGTGGCACAGCACCTGCCTGGCAAGTATAAGGCCGTGAGTTTGATTCCTGGTACCAAACAAACAAAAAAGAGGGCAATAGATGAAACTTGTCATCTATTGCTATTGTTTACACGAGTATGTTCTGAGATGATCTTTAAAAATGTTAATCGATGATGTAAGTTTCATATTGTATTGAAAGGAAAGTTGAAATAGTATATTATATGATATTATACAATTTCTGTCTTCAAAATTACTACACAATATTTCTTGTCATCTTCTTTTCATGTTTAACCCCTTAAAATAACTAGAAAACAAGTTGAGAATTAGAAATTACTACTGTAAGAAACACGTATATAGATACTTACAGAGTTTCTAAACCTCCTTGCATTTATAACTGGTTGTGGAATCACAAAAGCTGTATCATGTTAACACATTTTCTTAACCCTAAATATGAGCGATTTTTTCATTCTTGTTAATATTTTCTTTGTAATGTTTCATTGCATTTCTTCTCTACTTCATTTGAGAAAAGGGTAAAATGATAAATGAGGAGACCAACGTATTAGCCATTTTGCAGATCAGTGTAACTTTAACCTGTGATGTCCTTACCAATAAAGATTTAAGACATTCCACTTAGGTCTGGGAACATATTTCAGTGTTCAGTAGTAGTAGCTGCTGCTCCAGTATTTTTCAAATAGAAAGAAATAGAACTGCAACATGATTGGAAGAAGTAGGAGGACCGTGACAGATATTCACATGAAATCACTATCTTATTCTAGACTCTACATTGTAGTGTGTCATGGTAGGGAGAAACAATATCTTCTCTTGTATGATAGCCATACTTACACAGCAATCACAATGCTTTCATTGATATTGTTTATTAGAAAAAAATATTTTACCAGGCCAATAGAGATGAGAATTTGTGTAGTAAAGATAGAATTAAGTTCTCCTTTGCCCCTCCATAACAGACAAAAAAATTGAACCCCCAAAACTTATCCTTGTAAAATGAGATATTCCTGATCATTTAAAACAGTAAAACACAAATTAAAGAGCACCTCTCCACATGAAGGCAAATTTATTTTTTCATTGAATGACTGAATTATCTTATAGCAGAATGATACAGCCCCACATAGCATAGAGATTAAATTACCCTTCAAGAGTGAATCTATAAAATAAAACCTTTCCTCAAGTCAGTCCAACTACTGGGTGGTTGCTTCACACTTTAAAACATCCCTTATCTTTTCATGCTGACTTTCAGAAACTTCTCTATTTGAAACATTTTCTGTACTCAGTGAATTGAATTTTTTCCTGTCTTTTTTATGACAGGCTGACTTTATCAAAGCATAGGACTGCATCATTCATTTATGCATTGCAGAATGTGGCAAATTTTAGAACCTCAAAATATACTGGTTGTTGAATGAAAACATAAGGTACAAAAAGAAAAAGTAAAAGTGAAAAAATAATATGTGCTACCAATAATGCAAAAATAACAAAAGCTTCATGTTATTTAAACATTAGTTAACATTACTACTGTTTCTCTTCATGCATGTAAATATTCCATGCATGTAAATATTTACTGTGAAAGTTTATAAATTCCAAAGAGAGGTAAAAGAAAATGAAAACAACTTTTTACTCTTTTCACATATGAATACCAAATTTCAGAATGTACTTGAAAAGTAATGTTCAACTCCATCTTGCTACCAAAGTCCTTTCACCCCTACAAAAGTCCAGCAGACTTAGTGTTTCTATGGGTCACCTATATAGTGGTGCTTTGAAGAAAGAACCCGTAAAAATATTGCTAAAGAATCAGTAATAGAGTTTTAATCTTTTAAGGTAATTTCATCTTTAAAATGTGGCAATTCTTATTTTTTAATAATTCCAATGTTATTCAACATTTCTGCCAGATCAACCTTCACTCTGTCCCTGTGGGTCTCGGGCCCACAATCTGCTTGCTTCTTTCCTCACAAACCCCTGACACAGAGTGATGCCAGCCGGCTGCCTTTTTTCTTTTTCCTCAAGCCTGCAGTGGACTAGGATGGTGTATCCTCAATTTTTTTTGTCTCTATTAGTACACAAATATAACACATAGAAAATTTTAACTCAAGCCTGTTTACTATGAATTCCCAAGAGGAAATACGAAAGGAAGCAATCTAAATCAAAATATGAAAAATACAGAGGAAAAATATAAATTTCCCCAATATCTAACAAAATTCTCAGCTTCTTACCTCGTTTTCATAGACAGTCTCCCAAGGGTTTCAAAGATTTCTCGATACCACTTTATTTTTTTTGTAAAGTTAGAATTTCTTCTCCTCTCAACAGTACTGTGCTAGGGAGAAATGCAAAGATGCCACCTCCTGGTTGATCATTTTCCTTCTGTCATTTGATCCAAGTCTAATTTAGATACCATTTTGAAGTGACATTGAAGACAGTGTTAAGGCTATTAATCAATTGATTAAAAATAGCTGGATTTTTTTTTTCTATTACCTGCATGGATTCACTATAATCACAAGTGCCTTTAAAAAGCAGAAAAGTAAATAAAAGACATATATCCAAAGGACATATAAACAATGAAGACAATGAAACTGAAAGGAAAAACTGCTCTTGTTAAAGATGACTGTATCTAAGGCTGACAAGGAAAGCAGGCAGGCTCTAGGAGCAAAGACTAGTCTTTCTGGACCAAGAAATTTGGTCCTACAACTGCAAATAGTTTAGCCTGGCCACCAACCTGGATGAGTTTGGGGACACATGTATTTTATAGTCCTCAAATGATAGCCCACCTTCATTCTGGCTTTGTGAAACTCAGAGAAGAAATACTAGCTAATTCATCCTGGAATTATGGACTACAGTATTATGAAATTGTAAAGATAATTTAACAATAGTTAATCTATAATTTTTTTAATGGCAGCAAAGGAAATCTAATGCAAGTTTAAGAGCTCTACATTTAATTCCCTGCCACTATGTCAGTTTCTTCATCAAATTTTCTTAAATGTTATGCAGCAAAAAATGCACAAACACACATACACACACACCCACACAGAGTAAAATAAGAACCATTAATTTAGAGTCTGCAAGTTCAAACACAATTGTTCATATTCAGCATTATGTAAATTTACAAGTATGTATTGTGTAACATCTGAAAATAGTGGATAACAAAATTATGGCAGGTACGTTTAATTGGTTGCAAACCAATAATTAGTTCAATGCATGAGTTTCTCTCTGTGTGTGTACGTATATATGTACGTGCAAAAGGAAAAAAGGATTCGGAGAAAGACAAGATTGTAAAAGCACTTTAATCCTTTATCCAACAAATTGAGCATGTTTTGTCCCTGCTGTGCTAGTCATCGGGAATTCAATAGTGAGTCAAAGGAGCCATGGTTTCTGCACTGAAGAACTCTCAGTGCAGTGGGAAACCCTGAGTTTAATCACAACGGCACTCAAGTAAGTACTGCTGCAGCTTGTGCAGTACAGGAAGGGCCTTGCCAACCAATTTTGTGCGTTTAACTTTTCTCCTGTAAACAACAGGAAGCTATTGCACAATTCCACTTCAGATCTCTAAACGTTTTCTGGTGGGAAGAGAAGTGACTTGACCAGACTACATTTCAGAAGGAAGAAAAATAAAATCACTCGGTTGTGCTTAAATGCATCCAGTACAATAAATGATTGGGAAAGGGGAAGTCTAAATAAGGAACATTGTTAAATATTATTATTACATCTAAGAAAATAAAAGTAAAATTTAGGATCCCTTGGATTTAGGAACCATTGGATGTGAGGAAAAAGGAAATACAGGATGATTATTAGGTGTTTACATGAACAAGTTGCTCCTGTCAACTGACATTTATGTAAGAAGAATCCATAAAAATATTAAATGTTTAAATTAGTCTAACTAAAATTCCCACCTGAAATGCAAATACTGATGTTTCATACTCAAATGCTCTCACAGAGATATCCATTTGTTCACTCCAGGAACATGTAAAAGTCACCTTGCATGGTAAAAAGGAATTTGGTGATGTTAGAGATCTTGAGATGGAGGAATTACCCTGGCTTGTATGGATAGTCTTCATATTATCACAAAGGAGCTTTATGAGAGGGAGGCAAGATATCAGCATCAGTGACAAGAGATGTTACCCCAGATGCCAGAGGTTAGTGGGAGGTCAAGGTGAAACAATTAGGCAAGGAATGAAGCAGCTTCTAAAAAAAAATGCTTAGGAAATTAGCTCTTCCTTTAGAGAAGGAATTAGCTATCTTGAAACCATAACTTTAACTTAGTGAGAGTGTTGGGATTCTGCCTTCTGCAAATATATGGCAATATAGTTAAGCCACTAGATTTATAGTAATTTATTATAGCAGAAATAGAAAAGCAAGACAGGAGATGTTTGTGTATGTTGGAGTTTGAGCATAGAACTGTTAAGTAGGTACATGTCTAGCTTACTCATAGTTTAGTGTGCCTGAAACTCAACAGCAAATCCACATTACAAATTTGGTCATTTAGTTTAAATTAAGAATTTATGATGTTGAAAGTCTACCAATCTTACTGATTTGCAAGGAAGTCTTTTAGGTTCCTTCTTCTCCTGAAACCTCCTTTCTGGAAAAACATAGTTGAAATCAGCAGCTTTGGCATTACTCTAAAATGTTAAGGCCATTATAAAATTTACAATGTGTGATCAAAATAAACAGTGCATAATTAAATTAAAAATGTTTATTAACTGTAGAAAAAAGCCACATTGCCATCAATCTCCCTCAAAATACCTCCTTTTGCTTCAAGCACACTTATTCTATCATACTTGCAAACTTTCAGAAGCAATTCTGTATATCCTCTTTTGTTAATGCCTTTCGGTGTGACCTGTCATAGCTGCCTTGGATGTGTTCAAAAACTACTTTTCCTGGTCTTTGGAAAAGCACTGGAAGTTGCAAGGTGAATTAAGTGGTTGAGGACACACCATGTTATTATCAGCCTGCCTTACGGCTGCATGGCATTAGGCAAAATCATTCACCATAGTTGAACTTATGTCATAAAAACATGCAGCTAACTTTTACTGCATTAAATTGTTAAAATTCAGACATCAACCATATACTTGCATCATACCTCACATGCTAAGGTGGTGTACGGATGTGGAAATACTGTGAAGCATGAGAACTTCCTATAGTGTGGCTAAGGACAAAAACAGGGAGAGACTGCAGATTCAAACAGATCTGGGAAGTATCCAAAAATACTAGAAGCATTCACGCTGTTCCCTGGAGCAACTTAAGAACTAAATAAAAAGCCTACTGGAAAAATCTGCATGGAGGCTGAAATCAACTACCAGAACTTTGAGGGCTTGGTAACCTCTAGACAATGTAGTACATAAACAGCCCCTCTTCAAGGAACTATGAAAGTTGGGAAAACTAAGGTGGTATTTATAATGGACCAAGGACTTGGTATCTTTCTTCTCTTTCCTGGAAAATGCACATCCTTCCAAGATATATTTTACAACTAAAGGGATAGTACGCCAGTCACAGGAATTATTGGAATATGTTTTCTCATTCAGCATTTGGCCCAGGTACTTGCATCCAGATTTGCGATTGTTTCTAACCATTGAAAATGTACTACTTCTTTCTTTGTTTGGGAAGGTCGTTCACATACAAAACCGAAAACATTCTATATAAATAATTTACGTCCCTTGAGAGACTGAAAGTTAAAAAAACTGTTTAATAATTATTATTCATATAAGTAATTATTTGATAAGTAAAAAAAATCCAAATTACAAAATCAATCTCAACAAAAGAGGATGGTAATAAACCCGTCAATAAAAATTTACAGAAGAAAATGTGTAATCTTCAGTAAAGGAAACTGGAAAAACTACTGAATGTGCTCTAACCCATAAAAAAATTGCTCTAACCCATAATTAAGAAGGAAAATGTAGACCCAGCTGCCAGAAAATATAATTATATAGTGGCTGCACTAATAATAACCAAAATTAGGAAACCTTTAGTCTTGAACTACACAGTAAAAAACTTACATATTTCTAGAAGGATTACATACTGGAAAAAAATTTTCTGTGGTCAATATTTCATTGATTCTAACGTGTACAGTTTTCATACTTAAAGTTATCTAGTTTTAATAAGTACAATTTAACAATTAGTGTTAAGTAAGTAACGGCATGTCTTGCAATCTATCACATTCTATGATTTAATAAAATATGGAAGGAAATCTATTTGAATAATGTGAATTCTACATTACACAATTTCCGCTTTCAGTTTCAAAGCCCAAATTTCTGTTCAATTATGCTTCGCTACATTAATCTTATCTGTAAAAATGTAAATAAAATATGATAAATACTAGCATAACATAGGAGTACTAAAAACTTTGTCTTCAAGAATGACAGACATCATTTGTTTGAAAAATGATAGATGATACTCTTTCATTGTAATAAAGCTTTCTTCTTTTATTTTGTCATGATATTAATCAATAAGTCTGCTATTTTCAGTCTAATAAAGACAAGTATTAAATAGATGCCCAGCTGGTGAAGTGTCCTATTTATACAGTCTCTTAGTAAATTATTGTCAATCGAGAAAGGATATAATGCACATTGAATGGGAGAAGGCAGAGACACTGAAAGAGTAAATAAGGTCTAATACATATTGTGAAATGGGAACATACTGCTCACAAGGTAAAATGAACTAGGATGGGGGAAAAGGGAGATAAAGGAAAAAAAAGGGAATAATGCAAGTCATTTGTACTTCTAGTGTTTCTTAGTTTATTGAAAAGGAAGGTTTGTGCTAATACAGATTGGAGAATTTTTTTATGCTCGTATCTTTTAGCTGAGTGACTACTTTAAAAATAACAATATGCAATGTATTAACTATTGCTATTCTCCTATTATTTTGCCATGAAATTTTGTTTTCTTTTTTCCATAAAATAAAAAAAATTATTTCAGTGAGAATTAAAAATCAACTGCTTTTCTTACTCTAGATCAAGAAAGATAGGAAGTTTAGTGGATTTTTTCCTATGAAATGCTGCCCAAAGGATTAGAGATCCCATTCAGCCCAGCTATCCCACTTCTGGGCATTTTCCCAAAAGAACTGAAAATATCCCACCACAGTGATATCTGTGCATCCATGTTTATAGCAACCCAATTTGTAGTAGCCAGATCTTGGAAACAACCCAAGTGCCCATCAATCAAAGAATGGATAAAAAAATGTGGTATTTTTGTACAATGGAGTACTACTCAGCTATCAAGAAAGATTGCATTGAGATTTTTATAAGTAAATGGACACAACTTGAGACCATACTCAAAAGTGAGATAAATGAAACCCACATGTGTAAATACTGTATTGTCTCTCTAGTGTAAGAAACTGAAGAAGTATATATGATCCAAAATCTACAATAAATACTATGTAAAGGTAAAAACTGCTCAAAGAGCAAAAGTAATTGGGAAGGGAAAAGGGGGAAAGAGGGAAGGGAAAAGGAAAAAGATATAAATCTGTATATATGTATATGTAAAATAACTAAAATGAACATACTGCTGAATGTATTAGTTACTGAGGAAGAACGGTTAATACTCATATGATTAGATCAATTTTACATGTCTGTATCTGTTAATGTAAACAACCATTTTGAAGGTAACTATACGCAATATTGCGACCATTGTCAAGTTTCTATCATCTTGTTTTGTAAACCTATAATGTTGCTGTTGTGCATTTGCTCTAGTCATTTGTCTCTTTGGCTTTTTGTCTTTCTTATATATGCCTTTTTTTCTCTTAAATAAAAAAAATGCTGCCCAATTTTTTGATATAAGTGGAATGGATACTTGGGTACATTTACCATTATGCTTTGCGATTCCTAATACAGCCATGGTAGATTTTTTAAGACCACTGAAGGATAAATTGCAGGGCACTGTGGGTGAAACACAATATTTCAAGTATAGCAATTCTTTATTATTACTATCATTTGAGTAAAGATTTTGAACTCAAGCTATAATTTGAGTGGCCATCAGCCTAATATCAACTTAAATAATTTCAGAAAAACTAAAATGAAACAAGGAAATTGCATTGAATGCAATTTTATAAAAATTCTTTCTCTTTAAAGAGTCAGCAAATATGGTTAATCCTGGTTGAAGTTGATGGGGAATTTTATTGTTTCTAACTTTGTCATTATTATTATTATTATCTGAATGTTCAAAAATTTTGCCATTTCAAATGTTGCACATTGTGAAAGCTCAGATGATGCATCAGGAAACTGTACCAATCCCGACCCAGCTCTTTTCTCTCTGAGTGACGACCTACATCTCAAACAGATTTTCTGTTTTTACTTCTTCTCTTAAAGATGATTATATTAATTCCAGACTTCATATCTCCTTAGATTTTCCTCCAATTGAGAAAAGAAAATTCAAAAGTCTCAAAATAATAAACAGTTTTTTTTAAATAGTCAGCTTAAGGCCTTATTTTTTAAGGCCTTATTTTTGTAAGCATAACTCAACCTGATATTGCTATCAATCTTTACCTGAGGGGAATATGGCTATGCTAAGTATCTAAGAAACGTAAGTCAAGGTCCACTCAACAGAAAGGAGGATATGCACTCTAAGAAAATTAATGTCAGGAGCCCAACCCGCATAGTCAAGTACTAAATGAAAATATAGGACCCTTGCTAAAAAATATTAAATATTTCTGGACAGTGACAGCAGACACTAAACCAATTTAGTACCTTGCTGAGTATGGCTCCCTGTACTACAGCACAGGTCCTATCACTACAAAGGCTTTATTGAGTATTGTTTAGTCACAAGAGTAAACACTTGATGACAAAAATATATTTCCTGATAGGAAGTGTATTCAAGTTTTTACTTATTTTTCACAATTTTAATTCCAATGACTTTTTCTTAGTTTTAGAGAAGTATAAAACTCAAAAAACTACAGTAATGCAATATATGGCATAAACGTCAATAATACACAATATAAAATGTGTATTCTTTTACAAAGTTCAGAAAACTTTTTACATTACCTCTCAAGTTTTACATTTTCTTTTGTATTTATTTCTTTTTCTTTTTCATTTTGACTTCTATACAGAGTATCTCCTGTTCTCAAAAAAACAGAATCTCTAACAAGCTGAATTTCCTCTTTTAACTATAACATGAATTCTCCTGTTACTTCCTCTTTGATTCCCTTCATCCATTCTAACTCCTAATTATATGAATTGCCTCTGTTTTTCTAGAACTCTTCATATGTCCTCCCTTTTGTCACTATAACATTCCTTCCTACTGCTATTTCCATTGTAATTATCTCTGAATCTAACTATAACATACATAGTATGGAGTTCAGTGCCTTGCAGGGCCCAATAAATATTTGATGAGTAAAAGAACATAATTATTTTCTTTCCCACTGTCTTGCTAGTTGAATTCCTAGTTATGACAAAATTCTACCATTTAATCAGATAATATGTATCAGAGTCCCACCAAATTCTCTGGTATTAGACAGCTCTCAAAAAAAAAAAAAACCCCTGTAATTTGATTCTAATTTTGATAATTATATCATTTATACAAATGAAAAATTTTTATATTTCAGAGAAATCTATTTTCTGCTGCTTAATGTTTAACTTCGTCATGAGTGCAGAAGACATACTTGGTATAACATTTTATTTTAAAATACACCTTTATAAAAATAGCTACATTCTGTAATTTTCTAAATGGAGAATTTTTTAACTAGAGCCAGTATTGTTTCTTTAGGTTGTTTGTTTGTTTGTTTTGGTATGTGTGCTTGAAACAGAAAGATGTTCTTTTTCATATCTTAATTATGATCCCAGTCTCATTATACTATAAATTTTAAAAAGCATTATGCAAACATTAAAAAGACTAGCTCGTTGGATGACTTTATAATTATGCTTCATATAGCAAGTTGTCCTTACTAATTGCTCACTTTTATACCTTAAAATGAATGCCAAATTAGTGACACTCTATATTCTTAAACAAAATGACACAAGAACAACATTATTTTCAAGCAAAAGATCTTACTGGAGTACAAATGTGTTTGCATACCTTATCTGTAATTAAAAATGTTACTGTAGGAGAAAAGTTATTATTATGCAAAGAACATTTAAAGAAATGTCTGTACAGAAAGAAGTAATCTTAAGCAGATAATTTAATTATTAGTTTGATTGCTTTTTAATCTGAATCGCCAGTCTTATGCCTCAGTGCTTAGCATCACTTTAATTCTTGCAGTAATCTTCAAATGAAATAATATAAAAGAAAACACATTTTCCAAACATTGTCTGACATAATAAAAAGAAACAAGACTGGATTTTATTTATTCTTTTTTTTCGGTACCAGGGATCAAACTCACTACCGCGCGCCTGCCAGGCAGGCACTTAAGCCACTGAGCCAAACTGCCCACCTTAAGACTGGATTTGATGTTGAAGATGTATCTTAAAACCTTATTTTGTATTACATGGAGTCACTCTTTATGACCATCCAAATAAATAATGTATCTTTATAATTCAACTTTTTACAATTCAGCTCTTTTTTTTGTTTTCCAATATTTGGGATTGAACTCACGTTGCTCTACAACAGAGAAATATGCCCAGCTAATTTTATTTTTTTATTTTTTGATAGATTTTCTCTAAGCTGTCCAGGCTTCTGATACTTTGGTCTCAGCCAAATTTTTATATTTCAATAGGAACCAAATCTGTACTAGTTTTAGAAAAAGAATTATAATTGCTTTATCTTAAAAATATTTAGTATGTTCATCCACTGATCTATTCGTCTCATATTTTTCCATGTTTATTTATATGTATATTCTTATATATTCATTTATTTATGTTAAGAAGAACCAATGAGATTACACAAATAGACATACAAAGGGATGTATAGTAATCAGAATGGAATAAGAAGCGTATTATCAACATACCTATGCTAGTGTGAGTCTGCAACTATGAGATCACTGAACTTATCTACATCATGAAAATTTCAAACACAGGCTCATTAATTTCAAAAGCACAAGATCTGCTAAATGGCTTAATTATTGTGACTCCAGCCTAGCCAACAAGGTGACAATGAATTTCATACAAAAATGAAACAAATGCCTGTGTACCCCAGGCTGCCCATATTTATGTCACAAGTGTTATTTCACTGTATTGCAAAGTAATTTTAGTTTTCTAATGGAAAGTTTGAAAAGCAAGTTGAAGCAACTGACACAATGTCTATAGAAAGAAGTTGACCAAAATTATCCAGAGTTGTCATGAATATTGATTTAACACTATAAGCAAAATAAAAATCAAATAGAAAATCAAAAGATTTATTTAGTTGATTTTATCATTTTGGATAATCCGAATTTAAATTCCTCATGATCCTCATACATTGAGAACAGTTTAGCATTTGTATTTTTATATGAATATCTGACACTTCTGCCTCAGCCAATAAATGCCTTAATTCTGTCTTTTTCTTCATATTTAAAAGCAAACTCATTTTGCATCTTAATTTGTTCTTCACATTTATGAATCACGGTGTTCTGAGAGAGTATGTGGCAAGATTCATACGTGTAAAAAATGTTAATAAAAGCAGATCATAAAACAATACATGAATTTATGTTCCTTCTGAGAGGTGAGATATTTTATATTTTGCTTACAAAAATAATTTCTCCATAGTATTTATTTTATTTAGCAATTGCTTTAATTAATGGAAGACCAAGAACTACAATACTTTAAGGAAATTAAAGATTCATTATTTGTGGTTAGTACATTTCAACCATAATAACAAAAAAAAATGCAATGTCTCTTTGTAATGCACACTTCAAATGCCATCTTGTTTCTACTTTTAGAGAACTGGCAAATTCTAAGAACATCACTTAAATATAATATACTTCCCATGTAATTGTCTTACATAAAAAGAGAAGAATTAAGATGTGATACATGTGGTAAGCCATCTGTTCCTGTTTTTGTCATATTCGTCGCACGCATCTGTTCTTATTCAGCTACAGGGAAACACTTAATCATAATTTTCACATCAAAGTATTTCAAAAATTATTGATTTAAATGTAAAAACTTTCAGGTTCTCATATGTGTGCTAAGCTCAAACAAAAACATTTTTACATTAATATTGTTTCTTCAAAGTGAAATTTTAAAAGTTTTGACTGGATAAGGGTGAGTTACTCAGATGTGTGTATGTGGCTTCAAAACGTATATAAACAGTCATTTGTTTGATTCACTCATTCCAGAAAACTATCAAAAGTAATTTTAGATAATTAAACTATATTTGTTCATACTTGGTTGCATATCTGTAGACATAGTTTAGTATACTGAGATATTTGTGTATAAAGGAATCCTTCAAATTATATACAAAATAATCTATTGTTTGGAATTTGAAGTTTTATATATATATATATATATATTCTGAAAAAAACATATTCAAATAAAACTACATGTATTTCAATTGAATACAGTAATATAATAGAAGGAAAGAAGATACCAAGTAGGTCTTCAGTAATAATACTTTTATTATATCTTTGGGCTAGAAATACAGTTACAAAACATTATTATTCAAGAAACATGCATAGATAATCATCATGTTCTATATGTAAAATACATGAAAATATAATTTTTATCAATTAAATATTTAAAATATAGCCTAAAGGCTAAATATAACTATGGTATGTTCTTTCATTTAC
>RJWM01009564.1:0-67347 GCA_004363535.1 Dasyprocta punctata
AAAAAAAAAAAAAAAAAGGAAAAGAAAATTAAACAAAATTAAGCAAACCAATGACAATCATATTGGGGCTCAAAGACAAGACAGGGGGCAATCCCACCTATTTGCCACACTGAAAAATGTCATCTACCCAAGAAATGCTGAGACTGTGGGCACCAGGCCTGCAAAACAATCCAGCAATACAAGCATTTGTAACCCAGTTACCATGAACCCAGCAGGTCCTCCGAGCAAGCAGTATGCTGGGGGGGCGGGGGCGTCCTTGATTCATAGCCTGAGCACCGGCAGGCTTATGGGACACCACTCTTTCTCTCTTTCTGGAGTCTGCGCGGTCGCGCAGACTCACCAGGGAGGTAGGCAGTCTTGCTTCTGGTTACAGCCTCTCACCCCAACATGGAGGGTTCGCCTGTTCTGCAGTTCTATAATTGGTATGCGATGCCTTTACAAATGCATGAATTTTAAGGATGACAATATCCCCAAGGGACCATGAGGACAAAGCCCCTTCGCTTTGCTGCCATTCAGGAAACAGGTCTTAGTGAGGACGACCAGAGTCAGTAGTGCCATTCGGGCGTGGGAAGCGGTGACGCGCCAGCGTCCTGGGTCAGGTGCTCGTCAGCTCATGCCACAGGTGCCAGTCCACCACGGCCTCCTCCCGTCCAGTGGTATGAAGGGTCCCGAGCCAGCAGAAACCCTGATCCAGAACTACATACTACTCAATTCTGCCCTATAAAACAAAGGAAAAGCTAGAATTTTGAGAGAGAAGTGTTAGATAATTTAGAGACTAGGACAAGAGAGTTGGTGAGCAGGAAGTTAATACACAGAAAGGATTTGAAAGTGAAATGTTGTAGACAGGAGAGGAGGCTCTTCATTTTTATTTACATATTTATTTTGGTGCTGAGGATGGAACCTAGAGCCTTGCCCGTGCTAGGGAAGTGCTGTACCCTTGAGCTGCACTCCAGCCCCAAGGAAGCCCTGTAGAAGGTGATTTCTTCTGTGTGCAAACACCAGGAGGTACAGTTTCAAGAGCAGGCACCTGTGACCAGCAGGAGGTACAGTCCCAAGAGCAGGCACCTGTGACCAGCAGGAGGTACAGTCCCAAGAGCAGGCACCTGTGACCAGCAGGAGGTACAGTCCCAAGAGCAGGCACCTGTGACCAGCAGGAGGTACAGTCCCAAGAGCAGGCACCTGTGACCAGCAGGAGGTACAGTCCCAAGGACAGGCACCTGTGACCCGCAGGCCAGATTTGCTTCACAGGCCCAGGTTTTATTTGCAATCAGTGATTGACTAAAATGTTGTTATTTTGCTAAACACAAACATTTTTACCTTTCTTATTTCTTTGGTCAAAGTTTACTTCAACTGATTATTTTCAATATATTTTAAAATGTGGTTTTCTGTATTCTGAGATTTTTAAAAGGCTTCACATGACTTATTTTGGAGTTTTCGTACTTGTATTTCAGGCTCTGTGCTAAGGAGGGAATTGTGTCCTAATACCACCTCACACTGTGTGCTTGCTCTTATTTTCTCATTACAGCAAAGTAAATGTTTCTATAATTTTGAAACATTTTATAGGGCAAATTTTCTATACTGAAAATAGACAAAGCATACAAGTTGCATTTGATTCATGATATGCTAATTCTTAGGGAGGCAAAAAGTGTCTATGCAAATAAATAGCAGAAAAACTAATTCTTCCCCATGTAAAGTGGAAACTGGGCCTTGTGGCACGGGGTCCCCGTGTGACCACGGTGCATTCTCCTAGGTGGTGACCCTGGCCAGCGGGAATGGCCCGCACCACACGGTGCACACGCAGCCCGTGGGCCGGCAGTTCGACAGGGTGGACGACTTCTTCATCCCCAGCACGACCCTGCTCATCAGCCACGTGAGGTAAGCACCACGCCGGCCTCGCTTAGTTCAGTAAAATCCACATGAAATCATCAAATTGGTTTATAAGGTAAGTACAAATGATTTCATTTGATTTAGCTTTGTTTCTCCTCTAGATGTATTTCCACTCATCAATATTAGTGATGAATTTCCCATTTGCATTTCTTTTCATGCTGAATAAATGTGAATTTATCATGAATGTAGTTGTGTTTTGTTACTTAAATCAATTTAACTGTTAATTTGTTTCCAACTTGTCATTATGATTCTTCTTCCTACTCAGTTGCAAAATGCTGGCATTTCTTGGAAAGAATGATAATTTGAGTGGTAGAATCACATTTCAAAATGGAAACAATGTTCATTTGAAATTGATGTGATGAGTGACCCACAGTTATAGAAATCTGTTCGGTGCTATTTGATAGCACACTGCTATCAGTTTTTCCTTATCTTGGATTAATGCGGAACTATAGAAGGAAGTGTAGTAAGTTGATATGGAGCCTTCGGGGACTGCGCTTTGTTCCATGAGGCACGTTGGTGTTCTCTGTCTCTCCGACTATCGCCACAGTGGAAATGCGTATTCACATCTGATGACATGGCTCGAAGGCTCCCCGCTGTGTCTGCCGGCTCCGGGGGAGCCGTGTGAGTCCCGTGAGGTGACTGCCCACGTGAGCCGAGTGCTGGTGTCCACAGACAGCACTGGGGTGTTGTCAGAACAAGGTGTCATTCTGGCCCTAAGAGTTACATTATCACTGCAGTTAGAGCTGGTAATTAATAGAGAACATCCAAACACGTGAATAAATAAAAGACCCAATTTTGTTTTTCTCTACATATTATAAAAAGGCCTGCAGGGTATGTCTGAGAATCTTTTTGAAAATCTTCCTTCCTTTCAGCATATGTAATGAAATACAGGGGCATCTTGCCAGTACTTCACAGGGATTTAACTGAGTAAGAATGGAAAAATAATTGATATCTGACCTGAGCATACAATTCCATCTTTATTAGCATGAATAACAGTCAAATTTCCTACTGCAGCTCAAAATAATTATCTCTATTTCTGCAAATTAACTTGCATTTCCAAAAATAAACTGTTGACTGTGCGAACTGTGGTTAACACAGTAAGGATCCATTCTACATCAGAAACACCTGAGCTGCAGATGTGGTCCATTCTCCTTCCGATTTCAGGAAATCTCTTCCTGACAATTTTGGCCTGTGTGTAAATATATGTTGCTAAGAATTTACATCGTTGAATTTTTATGAACTGTTTTTCCAAAATTGATGCTGCATCCTGCGTCCTGTGTTGGCTTGGTAGGCAAAGAGTCGCAGGCAGGTTGAGGGGCTGACAAATACGTTGCCCTTAATTAATATCCTGCCCTTCCTCAGTCCTGCTTTTCTCACGGTTTACATCATCCTCATGTCAGATAAGTCATAGCTACAATCTCTGAAAAACTCCCTAGGACATGAAGAACAGTCACTTTCTTCATGCTTCTTACGAGAATGAACACAGAGGGGCGGAAGGGCCGCAGCACCCCGCAGCCCAGTTCAGGGAGAGCTTTGTCCTGGTATGGTCTTACCCAGCGCGGTGCTGGCCAGGAAGGGCATCCGTGGAGGGGGGCGGTGGTGGACCAGGCACAGCTGTCCTGGGAGCTACTTTCTCAGTGCACAGACCCAAGTCCAGGGTCCCAGCGAGGATGGCCTTAGCCACTACTTCATTTGGGCCTGAAATAAATTGTGGTTGAGTATTAAGGGCCAGTAATCTACTGAGTCACACTGGTTTCTTTGTAATTTTGTACAAGTTTGATAAAAGTCTATAGATTTTCCCTTCCTATTTTCTCCTCAGTTTTGCCTGAAATATTTATTTTTTCTTTTGTTTTGTTTTGTTTTGTTTTGTCTTGTTTCATTTTTTTTGGTACTAGGAATCAAACTCATGACCTCGTACTTGCCATGCAGGCACTTGTGCCGCTGAGCTAAATCCCCTGTTTTGATAATCCTCCCACTTCTTTGGTCTAGGCTGTAAGATAAATCAGGAGTAAGGAATATAAAACTACCAAAATATGTGTGGTAGTTTGCGTCACTGTAGTGATGACTTCTCTGTGCCTGTGTTTGTCTGTGTGTGTACACATATGGTGAGATACAGTTGCACACACTTATGTGCATACATATCAACACACATATATACTTCTTTTGAGACATAATACATGCATAAAACATCATGTGATATACACCTTACATATATACACTACACCTTACATATATACACACTAAAAAGCCTTTATAAATTTACAGACTAATATTTTTGTAAAGTTTAGGAAATTCGTTTTTTAACAGTGTCTGAAGTTCTCAGCACTTCACAAGTTCTTGTATCCCTTAATCTGGCTCTCTTTTAATTTCCTTGGGAATTTGATTTCAGGAAATCAGCTTGCACACGCTGCGTGTTGGAGGCTCCCACTCCTCCACTGCCTTCCTCTGGCCCCCGACCACACAGCCTCTGCAGTATGCGCTTTATCCTGCAGTGCAAGAGCTTGTCAGTGTAAATGCCCTTTTAAGGTTTAATAAACTGGTGAAAGAATTCTCTTTCCTCTCCATAAAATCGGAAGACCATGTGAGCCCTGGAATGGGGTGATGAGACACAGCCATTCTATCCTGCATTTGACCTGAATCAAAATGTTCCTTTACCCATGAAGCTTTGGTTACTCGACCACCCTTGAGTCTCTACCCTGTTTGTTCATGAAGAAGGTAAAGTGGGTGAAATTTCCCAGGGATTAGAAGGCTGTACTATACTCCTGTCTCCTGAGAGCTCTCACTACTTGCTGAGTTCCTGAAATGGCCTGACTAAATTCTGAACAAAAGTTCATTATCAAAACTTCAGTAGCTAGCTCTGAGGAATGGACTTTCAATATACTAAGGTTGATTTGGTTCATTTCCCCCATTCATTGAAATTTATTTTATTTTATTTTAAAAAAGCAGAACAGAAAAAAAGGTAGAAGTAATACAGAATTTCAAAAAAAAAAAAAGTAAGAAACCAATACTAGGTAATATATTACATTTTGCTGTCTTAGAAGTAGTTGTTCAAGTTATGAAATCTAGGCATAAAAAAAATCAGACAATCAAACAGTGACAACACAAACTATTCTTTCTAATGAACTGGCAGAGAATTAGTAGTATAGTTATCTATCTTGCATACTTATACATACATATAGTTATACGTATTTTGAGCACTATTTTTCCCTTTCCTTATTGCAATACCTATTGTACATTTTGGATCTTATTACTCTTTCAGTTTTTTAAATTATCATTTATTTTTTACATTAGGGAGACAATATGATATTTACAATTGTGAGTCTAATTTATTTCACTTATAAGTATAGTCTCAAGTTGCCTCCATTTACCTATGAAAGCTTCAAGATCTTTTTTTGTTTTTATACCTGAGTACCATTCCATTGTATAAAAATACCACATCTTTTTCATCCATTCTGTGGTTGATGGGCATTTTGGTTGTTTTCAAGGTTTAGCTATTGCAAATTGCACTGCTATAAACATGGGTACACATATATTGCTGTGGCATGATACTTTCAATTTTTCTGGGAAAATACCCAGAAGGGGAATAGCTGCATTGAAGGGGATTTCCAATCCTAGTTTTTTAAGGAATCTCCATATTGATATACACAGTGGTCGCACCAGTCTACGCTCCCATCAACAGTGGAGAAGGGTTCCTCTTTCCCCAAAGCCCCGCCAACATTTGCCATCAGTTGATTTCTTGATGGCAGCCCTTCTCTGGAGTGAGATGAAATCTCAGTGTTGTTTTAGTTTGTATTTCTCAAATGACCATCAATGTTGAGCTCTTCTTCATGTATTTACTTTCCATTTGTATTTCTTCATCTGAGAAGCATGTGTTAATTTCAGATGCCCATTTTTGGTTGGGTCTTTGAATTTGGGAGGCCTGATGTTTTTCAATTCTTTATACACTCTGGATATAAGTCCTTTGTCTGAGGGACAGTTGGCTAGAATTCTTTCCCATTTGTTGGGCTTTCTTTTCACTGTATTGGTGATTTTTTTGAAGTACAAAAGCTTTTTAATAAGATGAGATCCCAGTTGTTGATTCTTCAAAGTGCTTCTCGGGCACTTTGCATTTTGTTCATGAACTCTTTGCCTACCCCTGTGTCGTCAAGATTTTTGCCCACCTTATCTTCCAGTAAATTTAGTGTTTCTCTTCTAATATTTAGATCTTTGACCCATTTTGACTTTAGTTTAGTGCATGGTGATAGACATGGGTCTAGTTTCATTCTTTGGCATGTGGAAAGTCAATTTTTTCCAGGACCATTTATTAAAGAGGCTATCTTTCTTCCAGTGAACATGTTTAGCCCCTTTGTCAAATATAAGTTGACTGAGTGTCTTTGTAGTTGTGTTTTCACCTTCTAATCTGTTCCATTGATCCTCAGATCTATTTTTTGGAAGGTACCATGCTGATTTTATCACTGTAGCTTTGTAGTATAATTTCAAGTCAGGGATTGAGATGCCTCCTGCCTTGCTTTTGTTGCCTAGAATTGCCTTTGCTATTCTAGGTCTCTTCTGGTTCCAGATGAATTTTAGGAGTGTTTTCTCTAGATCTGAAAGGTATGTTAATGGAATTTTAATTGGAATTGCATTAAATCTGTATAATACTTTTGGAAGTATGGCCACTTTCACAATGTTGTTTCTCCCTAACCAAGAGCAAGGGATATCTTTCCATTTTCTAACATCCTCTTCAATCTCCTTTTCTAGGGTACTATGGTTTTCAGCACATAGGTCTTTTGCATTCTTTGTTAGGTTGATTCCTAAGTATTTCATTTGTTTTTTTTTTTGATGCTGCTGTGAAAGGTGTTGTTTCCGTAATTTCTCTCTCAGTGAGTTTGTTGTTTGTGTACAGGAATGTTATTGATTTTTGAGTGTTGACTTTGTATCCAGCTACACTGCTGAATTTGTTTATTAAGTCTAGGAGCCTTTTGGTGGACATTTTAGGGCCTTCTATGTAGAGTATTATTTCATCTGCAAATAGTGATAGTTTAACTTCTTCCTTTCCTATTCTTATTCCTTTTATTTCTCTCTCTTGTCTGATTGCTCTGGCTAATGTTTCCAGAACTATATTGAATAGGAGTGGTGATAGTGGACATCCTTGTCTTGTTCCTGATTTTAGAATGAAAGCTTTCAGTTTTTGTCCATTTAGTATAATGTTGGTTGTTGGTTTGTCATAGATGGCTTTTATCAGATTGAGGTAGATACAATCTATTCCAATTTTCTGTAAGGTTTTTATCATAAGCGAGTGTTGGACTTTATCAAAAACTTTTTCTGCGTCTATTGAGATGATCATTTGATTTTTGTCTTTGGCACTATTGATGTGGTGTATTACATTTATTGATTTGCACATGTTAAACCGTACCTGCACTCCTGGAATAAATTCCACTTGGTCATGACGTATAATCTTCTTAATGATTTGCTGCATTCTATTTGCCAGTATTTTATTGAGAATCTTTGCATCGATGTTCATTAGGGAAATTGGCCTATGGTTCTCATTTTTGGTTGGGTCTTTCTCTGGTTTTGGTATCAGAGTGATATTTGCCTCTGGGAATGAGTTCGGGAGGATTCCTTCCATTTCAATTTCATTGAAGAGTTTGAGTAGTATTGGCATTAAATCTTCTCTAAATTTCTTGTAAAATTCAATTGTGAATCCATCTGGACCTGGGCTTTTCTTTGATGGTAAGTTTTTAGTCACGTTTTCAATTTCAGTAGCTAATATTGTGTTATTCAAAATTTTTATATCTATTTGGCTCAGCTTTGGTAGTTCATACATTTCTAGGAATTTGTCCATTTCCTCTGTGTTTTCCACCCTATGTGAGTAAAGATTTTCAAAGTAGGTATTCATGATCTTCTGAGTTTCCATAGGATCTGCAGTAATTTCTCCCTTTTCATTTCTTATTGCATGAATTTGAGTTTTTTCTTTCTTTTTCTTGATAAGGTTGGCTAGTGGTTTATCAATTTTGTTTTGTTCTCTCAAAGAACCAGCTCTTTGATTCATTAATTCTTTGTATTGTTTTCTTAGTCTCAATTGCATTAATTTCTGCTCTGATGTTTATAATTTCCTCTCTTCTATGAGCTTTGGTTTTGACTTGCTCTTCTTTTTCTAGAAGCTTGAGGTGTAGCATTAGGTTATTTATTTGTGCTCGTTCTGTTTTCTTGATGTGACAATTTATTGCTATATATTTCCCTCTTAAGATTGCTTTCATTGCATCCCACAAGTTTCAAAATGTTGTATCTGCATTTTCATTGAATTTTAGGTATTGTTTAATTTCTCCTTTAATTTCATCTGTAGCCCACTGGTTGCACAAGAGGTTGTTATTTAATTTCCTTGTGTTTATGTATGTTTTGTAGTTTCTTTTACTGTTAATTTTCAATTTCAGTGCATTGTGATCAGATAATATGCATGGGATAATTTCAATCCCTTTGCATTTACTTAAGCATGTTCTGTGGGCTAATATATGATCTATTTTAGAGAACATCCCATGTGCAGCTGAGAAAAATGTTTATTCTGATGTTGTTGGATGGAACACTCCATAAACATCTACTAAGTCCATTTGTTCACAGATTTGATTCAGTTCTGTTGTTTCTTTGCCAACTTATTGTTTAATTGATCTATCTCTATGTGACAATGGGGTATTAAGGTCCCCTGTTATAACTCTGCTATTGCATATTTGGTTTTTCATGTTCATTAGTATCTGCCTTATATAGTTGGGTGCTCCTGTATTTGCTGAATATATATTTATGATGATTAGCTCTTCCTCTTGAATTTTCTCCCTAAAAAGTATGAGGTGACCTTCTTTATCTCTTTTGATCATTTTTGGTTTGAAATTTACATGGTCTGCAAACAGAGTAGCTATGCCCGTTTTTTTCTGGGTTCCTGTAGCATGGACTATTGTTTTCCATCCTTTGACTTTTAGTCTATGAGTTTCCTTTTGAGTCAGATGTGTTTCTTCTATACAGCATATTGTTGGGCCCTGTTTCTTGATCCATTCTGCTAGTCTGCTTCTTTTAATTGATGAATTGAGGCCTTTTACATTGATGGATATAACTGATATGTACTGGTTTAACTTTGTCATGTTATTTTCCTGTTGCTGTTTTCCTGCTTTCCCATCTTGTTTAATTGTTCGCCCTACCTGGTCATTTTTTTCTGTTGTTGTTCTGAGAATTATAGTCATTTTTGTCTCTCTCTATTGATTCTTTCAGTATTCTTTCTAGGGTTGGCTTGGTAGATATGAATTTCTTTAGTTGCTCTTTGTCATGGAAATACCTTATCTTTCTATCAACTTTGAAAGCAAGTTTTGCAGGGTACATCAATCTAGGCTGAAAGTTGTTTTCTTTCAGGACTTGAAATACTTCACTCCAAACTTGTCTTAACTTGAGGGTTTGTGCTGAAAAGTCTGCCATGATTCTAATGGGCCTTCCTTGATAGGCGAGTTGTGTCTTTTTTCTAACAGCTTTTAGTATTCTGTTTATATGCTGTATGTCTGGGAACTTAATTATTATATGTCTGGGTATAGATTTATTTTGACTATAACTGTTTGGCATTCTATATGCCTCAACTGCATATCTGATTCTTTTCTCATGCTTGGGAAATTTTCCACCATTACTTCTATGAATAGTTTCTTTAAGTCAGTTGCATTGACTCCTGCATTTTCACTGATGCTTATCAGTCTTATATTGGTTTTCTTTACATAATCTTGAAGCTGTTGAATTGTTATTTCATTCTTGTTATTTTTACAAGTTCTTTCCTTTCATGATCACTAGCTGTGATCCTGTCTTTGAGGTCTGAAAGTCTATCCTCAGTTTCATTTAAACAGTTTCACCAGCTTTCAATGGAGCTTTGTATTTCCTGGATATCTCCTTGAATTTTTTTTATGCTTTCTATTTGCTTCTTAAGTTGCTCATTCAAGGTTTCTATCATTTTACCATGCTCCTGTACTTTTTATCTATATCTTCTCCTACTATGCCAAGTAGATTCTTTATAAAGATCATCATTTCTTTCTCTACCTGAGAGATTATTTCTAATCTGATTTCCTCTATACCTTCATGAATTTGTTTCTTTATTTCACTTGCTATCTTTTCAAAATTTTCAGGTGTGTGACTTTCAGTGTCCTCTATTTCAATGTCCCCTATGCTTGTTCCTGATGGACTGGATGTTTGAAATTGCATTTTGCTTTTTCATCTTGTCATTTTCACCTCTTGGGTTAATAGTTTTGTCTTGCAATCCCACTAGTTTCTAGTTAATGTTATATGTGTTTTAGGGTCCTCCTGTATGGGAGATTTTTGACCAATTGTTGAGTACCTCAATAAAGTGGAGGAGCCAGTCACTTGGATTTCTCCTGCAGGTCCTTTTGGGTGAGTCTTATTTTCTCCATAGGCTGACTGGCATAGGAGTATTGATGCAAGCCAACCTTTAGCTTCTATTGTCATTGTGGTTTTAGGCTGTTCCATGCTGCTAGATTTATCTGGCTATATTGTGTGCCTCAGCTGGGACGTAATGTGTCACAGGGGGTCTCCTAAGCCCTTTCCAGTTTCTCCAGGTTGGGAAAGGCCTTGTCAGCCTTTTCCTCAATCCACTTGGTGTTTTCTGTATGGAAGAAGGACTCATTCACACTCTTGCTGGGCTTCCAAAGTCCTACAGCTGAAGGGGAGGGCATGTTGCTGCTCCTGCTGACCCACTGATGTCCTCTACTTGAGGGGGGAACTCATCACACAGTCACAGGCCGGCTGGGGTCCTCTGTGTGGGTGATGGGTTGCTGAGGCTTCCACCAGCCCACCAGGGTTCTGCAGGTAGTGGACAGGGTGCTGATGGTCTTTAGGCTGTTGAGGACTCCAGGGTGGAGAGGGAGGTGCTGCAGTCAGTGATCTACAGGCTGCATAGGTTTCCGGGGTGGACAGGTGGGATGACGGTCGAAGGTCTTGCTGGGCTGCTGCCGAGGTCTGAGGTCTCCGGGGTGGGCAGGTGTCTTCGAAATTTAAATAGCTTGGAATTTGGCTAATAAAACTGAAGTGCTTTTTTGATATTTATTGAAAATTTTATTTACTTACTAATGTTATCCCTTTTTTGTTTTTAAGTGAGGATAAAATTATCATAGCTTATGGTCTATTAATTTATACAGAATCAGTTCCATTGAATATATTTTTACAATAATGATTCATTCTACTTTTCACTAGTAACTAGACATTCATTATCAGACTTAGTAGTCTGAAAATAGAGGACTTCCTTTAAAAACCTTAAACTTCACATTGTTAAATACAGTTTTAGAGTTAAAAACATTATATAGTGGAAAAGGAGTATATTTTGCAGTGGCATGAAAATTATAAATTGATATATGAAGAATTTCACTTTACATTTTTATTGTTTATGTACAGAATATAGTAAAATTGAGACACTTAAAGGTGTGTGTGATTCTTATAAGAATCAATTACGTGTGCTTAATGTAATAAACATTAAAATGAAAATTTATTCTTTTAAGCTCAGATTTATTGTACAAGTATAAATGTTAGGAAAGAGAGAAAGTAGGTGAGCTGCATCATAGAGGATGGAGTTTACTGGGGTTAAAGCTGAGAGGGCCTCTTGGCACTAGAGCAGAATGGTCCTGTCTCTTCCAGGCCATGACACTGTGTGGAGTTAAAGGCTGCTTCAGCCAGGGCTGCTTCAAGCCCCGTGACCGTGACCACCGTTGTTGTGCCTACAAGTGTTTACCTGCTAGGGCTCATTGTTTCAGCAGGAGTCAGTAAAACCTGATCTGCCAGTGGGGCTCGCAGCTCTGATCTCCTTGTTTTTTGACTCTTAACTACAACCCATAATCTTAAGGCTTAAACTAGTCATTACCTGCTTTAGATGGCAGTGGTCTGATTCCTTCAGTAGGGAAAATTGTCTTATTATTCTACTCATAATTTACATTTAAAGAAGTTGTTGTACAGCTGTATTGTTGAATTAAAATGAAATAATAATGCATGTAAACCTATATCTGAATATGGCAGTGCTGCTGCTCTTCATTTTTTACAATATGGCAATTGCATGAGAGATTAAATGTCTTGTAGTCAATCTTTTGAAATTAATCAAGAAATTGGAAAGTAATTAAAAATAAGTTTATTGCTTTTCAGAAGCATTCTTATGATACTTGTTTTCAACTTGAAAGCAACAAAATCTCATACACCATAGAGATTTACATAATTGTTTATTCTCAGTATTACAGAAAGAAAAATTTAAAGTCAATGTCTAGTTGTTGAATGTGCAAACAGTGCAACTTGCTTGCAGGTGCTGCCATAATTTGCATAAAAAGTGAGAAACAGTGGGCTCGGCAGTGATACGTCCTGTCATCGTACTTCCTTTTAACATCTGCCCGAAGATGAGAAGGGTAAAGAGAACTGACAGAATGACAGGGAAACGGAGAAGTTGACAGGTGTCCAGGAATGAGTGATGAGATGTTTTCATAGCAATTTTCTAAAAATTCTTTGATAATCCTTCCTGAGAATAATATATTTTTCATAAGGAGGATGAGATCAGAGATTAGGGTGTGGCAATGCTGGCCGGGGAAATAGGCATGCCCCGGTACTCACAAGATCTGGGCGCAGTGCAGAACAGTTCCAGATGGTCTGCCTGGGCTTCTCTGGAGAACCCCAGCGGGCTGCCACTAGGCCGGCCTGGCCCTGACTTCAGCCCGAGAGGCGAGACCCCAGACCTGCTCTCGGGCCTTCAGTGCAGAAGTTCTTGCACATTTCATGGAGATCTGGGCAGCATGAAAGGACACACCAGTTCCATGGAGAGCTTGCTATCTATCATGGCTTTCCCTGCTTCCTTCAGTGTGTACTTTTACCCCGCATTTTCCTCTTTGACTTGGCTTTTACTTGGCCCACACTCACTCTGCAGAGCCAGGTTTTCCCTCACTCGTCACTTTTCCTTTTTCTTTTTTTTTCCTTTTCCTTTCTTTTTTTCTTTTCTTTTCTTTTCTTTCTTTCTTTTTCTTTTTTTTCTGTGCCATGGATCGTACTCATGACCTCACACTTGCAAGGCAGGTGCTTGTGCTGCTGAGCTAAATCCCCAGCCCCTACTTTTTTCAAATAAACACTGCCACTGCTTTTTGCTTGTTTCATTCAATTCTTTGTTAGAGAGGAGAGGATGCTAACTCCAGAAGGAGAGGTGAATGATCCACGATCCGTTCACATGTATTTGCTGAGCCACTTTGGAGCAGGACCCACCCAGTCATGAGGGGAAGCGTGAGGTATATCTGGGGGCCCTGCGGAGCTGAACAGCAACCTGTGGCAGGATGCGTCGAGGTGTGCTTAACTCCCAAGAATGGTGGAGTGGGGGCCACCTGCAGCTTCCGACTCATGCTGGGCACAAACTGTGGGAAGGGGCATAGCAGAGAGATGTTTTCACCTGAGCTGCAAGGGAAAGGCTGATATTTGGGCGGAACAGTGCTACCGGTGGAAATTCCTGTGGTTTTCACTGACATAGTACTCTTGCTACAATTTATAACAAGCACCATGAGTGAAACAGGAAGTATGTTTAGAGCATGTCCTTCACATCACTGCATGTCCTGCCTCTCCATCTCTTCTCCTGTCTGCCCCCATTAGAGTTCACGTAGGAATAAATTGCATCCGAACCTGGCTGAAATCAGTGTCAGCTGGTACCAAAGGCTCTTACAGTAAGCACGAGAAGGAGAGGATCTTGCATTTAGGCGCTGGCTGCAGGACACATTGCGTAGGTATTAATGGGGGATAAAACTAGGATGCTTTTCCTGGAGATGCTTGTAAAGGTCTCCTAACCCATGAAACCATGCCCTACCCCAAGTTGATCATATTTCCAGGAATTTCAAGACATATATCCAGCTCTTTGGATTACACTTTCTAAATTTTAGAAATTGATCTTTAAAGTGTACCTAATTCTTGAGAGAAAAGTGGAGCAGCTAGGAAATTGACATCTTTACTACAGTCATTTCTCACTACCGATAGGTAGTATTTCGATTGAAAGACATGCACAGGCACGTGTGAGTGGGGATGGCTATTCCTTTGATCAGTGATTATGTGACAGAAACAGAGAGAGTAGAGGTATCTGTAATCCCAGTGGCAAGGGAATCTTGAGACAACACACGTGGAAACAAACTCCCCAAGTGCTGGTGGCCACACTTTTCTTCTCTAGGAGGGACTGCTAACCAAAGCAAGGACAAATGCACAGCCCATCCTCAAAGGTTCCTTGCAACACCCCCACATCCCCACTGCATGTCCAGGGGTGAGCTGGGCTGCTCTGAGCAGTTTCCACTGGGCTACTGTTCACTCTGTGTGGGCTGGGAAGGATGAGGTCAGTGACAAGCATTCCCTTACTGTGCTCAGAGTTAAGTGTTTACCGCAAGTCCCCAAGGGCCTACCTGCTCCAGGTGACCATAACTGCAGCACAGTGCGAGGTGACTGCTCACTGCTGGGACACAGAGACCTGGAGGAGGAGGCACCACTCTGCAGGCTGGAGCGGTCCACAGTGCTCTTTCTCTGTTACAAATTTCAGCGAGGAAACGATTAAGAAGGGATTGGGTTTGATGTATGATTCCTTAAAACTCCAAAGGAAAAATAAACGTTCTGTGAAAGTGAAAGTATATCATACTCCCTCATATTTCATCAAATTTGTTAAACCAAAAGTTATATATATATATATATATATATATATATATATATATTGCTAGCCATATATCGAATATATATATATTGCTAGCCATATATTGAAACAACTCTAGTGACTTGATTCATGGATAGATCGTGTATGGAGATACAATGTTAGCACTAAAATTTAGTTTAGCACTATTTACACTGAAATCTTACTTTATTAGAAATTGAAAATATCAGGTCTTCAATGATATCTTAAACAAAGTATAATTTCAGTGTGATAAATAACAAAATTGCCTCAAAAATGTTTCTAGACGGAAATCTAAATTGGCTCTTTTTTACTCCATCCTCACATGCTAACTAAACTCACAAAAAGAAATAAAATGACAAAATAATCTAAACATCCCAGGAACCCAAATCCCTTCTATATACTCTTTAACATAGTGAATATCTGGAACACCTGTAAGTTCTGAGGCTATGACAGCCTCTGCCCTGGCTTCTGGTAACTTCTTTGGGCCTTTTTTGCTCCAGACAAGAGCAGAGTTTAGATTGGCAGAACCGTTATCTCACGGGATACTTACATCACCCAATCCCCAGAGCTGCATACATTACCTGGAAAACAAAGGGTTCATGAGACGTTTATTATAAAACAAGGCACACACATATCCTTATGTGTGTGTGTGTGTGTGTGTTCCTATATGTAGAGACCTTTTTAGCAAATCGCCCAGTATTCTTACATGTGTGCGAAGCTTAGATTCTTGAAGACTGAGTAAGTTTCTTTGTTTTACTTCTAAAGAAGTAAGAACATTATACCCTTCAAACTTTGATCAATGTTGCCATTCTTCCTCTTTTTCATTATGTTTACTGGATTTTCTTTTAATGTACTTAGTACTTTCACCATTCTTTAGCATATGAGCACAGTTCACACACTGACTAGAAAGTGCTTTGAAACAGAAAAGCACTGGGTGCCAGTAGAAAAATTGTGCATGTGTGTGTGTGCTTTCTCCCTGCGTTAGAGCCCCGTCCACCTCCTTTCTGAGTCTTGCTGTGAATGAGCAGGGGTCTGCTCTGCCCTACCCGAGCCTTTTCTTTAACAGAAAGTGTGCAAGCCCCAAGTGGAGTATCCAAGAAGATCAGCAGCTCTTTTTGCACATACTTGATGATCAGATCCTCTGCATTTGCCATGAAATGCTTTTGTTGTATGAGGAAACAAGGTTGGATTTAAAGAGCAAACCATTATTCAAATACAGAGATTTAAATATTTAAAATGGAAGCATTTCACACCGGTGTTATTAAGTAGACTCTAAGCTCCGATTTAATAAAGCCTCTAAATGGACTCATTCTTCAGCCCTTTGTACTGAAGGAGCCAGTCGAGCACTGACAACTCCTAGTGTGTAAACACTGCACACTGAAGGCTGACTCGGTTTCCTTATAGGTCCTGCCTTTGACACGACCCGACGCTCCAGGAGGCAGCTACTGTGTACACAGACATTTCTGGGCGCAAATTTTCTCTTTCTCACACATTCTTTTGAGTTTACTCCCAGCAGTAAGTCAAACATATTTTACCCCAAATAAACTGTATGGTTGCAGATTTTACTTTTTTTGTTTTGTTTTGTTTTTAATTTAGTAGTGAGAACGTTCAGGGAAAATTGAAGCATATGGAGAAATACTGGTGTTCCTTAACTTACCATGAGATTTTGTCCAGTACAATCATGGTATGCTGAAAAGTATTTCAAGTGAAAATACATTTCAGGCACCTAACCTGCCTGCTGAACTTTGAGGCTGGGCGCCTGTAGAGGTTGGATCCCGCCCTCCCAGGTGCAGGGCTCCTTCGGAGGCCAGCTTCACGAGCAGCGTTGGGTGCAGTCCAAAGTCAGGATTCAAAATGTGAAATAATATTCCTACTGAATAGGGGTTGATTTCATGTCACCATAAAGCTGAATGTCCAACACCAAAAGTCAGGGGACATATGTGTATCAGAAGTTAAGATGCAAATTTAATAGACAAAGCACAAGGAGAAGCAGAACTCACTGAGAAGTCAAACGACTTCTTACGTGGATTTAGTGTGCGCATTGCATGGCCTATTTCATACATATACTTGATAGAGTTTAACATTGTGAATCAAGAATGTAAAGCTTTACCAAGTTCTCCTCAACACTGTGAGAAGAAAAAAAAATCATGCATAAGTAATTATTTCATTCCTTTGACCATTAAAAAGATGTAGCAAAAGGCATATATTTTACCACAGCATCTTCTTTTATAAATTGACCAGTGTTTCTTAATACAATTTTCATTAAAATATTAAAACTTTAAATACGAAGTCTATAACATAAAGCAAACTTTTGATTTAAAGCCTCCTAGTGTGTAGCAGCAGAGCAAAATACTAAATAAATAAATTTCTTCAGAATACATGCATAAATTAAAGAGTTTGGAAATTTTCTGTGAACGTGACTAAAATGTTTATTTTATGTGTGCATCACCTTTTAATTTTGCCTGACTACAAATGCGCAGTCAATACAGACACCGCCCGGGCGGCGGGGGCTGTGTGCGGTGTCGGCGGGGGCTGTGCTGCGGGACTGGTGCGGATCCTACAGCGATCGGAAGCGGTGAGGTTTTTCACTGCGGATCGAACTGAATTAGCATTCTGCCTCATTTTAATTTAGTTGTAAGTCTTTTAATATAGCCTTACCTTAGCTCTTCATGTGGAAAATAGAAATTAGTTACTGTGAGTCAACCCAGAGTATTTACATCAGCTTATGCCTTTTTTTTCTAAATTTCATTTCGTCAAGTATATTCAGTTGCTAACATTTATTATTTTACAGCATTTTAATTCTTCACTTTTTGAAGTGCTTCATTTTTTGAAAAAGCAACAAGGCAGTAAGTAAAATGTCAGGTTTTAGAATTCTTAAGATTTGATTAAAAGAATTACATGTAAGAAGGATGTCAGGAAGCCCTTAAAATTAACTTACTACAGGTGTTCGTTGCTGTGGAGAAACTGTCTGCTAGACCCAGCTGTCGCGCAGCATGCACAGACACCCTCAAGATGCCACCTGCACCCTAGGAGGAGATGGCCTGAGCTGACAGTGCACAGCGCTGCCCGTGGCCAGGCCCCAGTGCTGGGCACACACCTTACAGAGCAAAAACGGCCAATCTCAGGAGAAATAAAAAAGACAGTGGCTCTAAAGCAAATTTCAAAAATTTTTAACTGAGTCTGAGCTCAGAGTTTCTGTACTTGTACTAAGGTCAGTTCCTTTTTTTTTATTTTTTATTTTTTATTTTTTGTATTTTTATGCTTTTCCTTTCTGTGGTGGTGGTTGTTTGGTGGTGGTGATGGAGGAATGTATAATATTTGAAGTTTTTTAATACTAAAAACTGATTTTAAGGAAAACAAGATAAAAATTACTGTAATTTATTTTACTGCTACAGTGTCAGAGTTAATTTTTCTGTATAGGTGACTTTGGATACATAAATATAGCTTTTAGTTTTCCTTTTGATAATCACAATTTGTAACAAAAGAGCAGGGTTTGCATATGCTGTGAAAGTAGTTACTTACTCATGTAACTGAAAACCAGAAAATAGTAAAATAATACAGATTTTTTCTAGTAATAATGCATGTCAAGATTATTCATCGATTTTGAGTGAAGAGAAACTGCTTGTATTTTTAATTAGTTAAGGCATATGTTGCTTAATTTCCATTGAAAATTTAGTTACGTGTATTAATGTTGAGCGCACAGATTATTTTGAAATTTTTAAGACTTCATTTTAAAAACTCAATAAAACTCACTTAATTAATACAGGATAATAATTTGAAAATAGATTACAGAGGAAGTCAACGTAAAAGACATCTACATTGGCTAATATGTCTATCCACTTTTTTGCTTATACCTTTAATTTGTTTGGCAGTGATTTATATCACAAACCTCTTCTTCCATCCAAGTTAATTCACACCAAGAAATAGTTTAAAATAACTCAATGAGATACTATTGAACACAAATGACTTTAGTAAAAGTACAAGGAGACTGGAATAGAAATGATTTAATGGTAAAGAATCAGTTGAAAGATGCATTGTTTGCTAATTTATTATTTTATGTTTTGGAATTCTTCAGGATATCATCATTATCAGACATTTGTAAAAATAGAAATTATTATATTTTTGTTTCCTGAGTTTGACCTATGCCCTTCCAATTTATGTTTCATATGTGCTGATAGTCTTTTGATGCATCTGCCACTAATCTAATTTTAAATTAATTCTTTTTTACCGTCTTCTAATATTAAATCATCTTTTAATACCAGAAAATGTTTTTGGGCCAGTACAACATTTGAGTTTACAGAAGTGAAACAAATTACATGTATTCTTCTGATTCAAAGTGTCGTTGTTAAAATTCAAGATCATTTGGAAATGTTTTTCCTCTCAGTATTTGTGCAAGGAAGACCTACATAAAGAAGTTCAATTTGTAAAATGATAATATCAAAAAGGATTCACTTTTTTACTATTAGAGATTCAGAGTGATTTCGTAAGTCATATACTGAAATAGGGCAGGAATTTTAGCAGGGGATAAATGAATGAAAATATTAAATTGGACCAATTATATGAGAAATTTATGGGAAAGATAGACCATCTATTACTATTTATTGCTGTTATCTAATACAGAACTTCACCACAAATTCGTTTCTTTCTTATCTCACATATAGTAATCATTTAAAGTGTTTTTCTATTTTTTATTTTAATATAAAGGTAAAAGTCTGAATTTATAAGGTCAAATCTGAGTTTACCACAGCATTTATATACCAGTAGTTGTGTTGCTTGGTTGTAATTTTTGTTCATATTACTACAGCTACTATATATGCTAATAGTAATTAACAAACACTAACAGGAACTCTATGTCAGACCCTGAGCCAAGGAATTGTTATGCTCTACCTCTTTTAAAACTAACAGCAACATGAATTTTTATCCCTGTGCTATACCTGGCAAACCACTTAGCAAGTGTTCTGCTATGAACTCACTTCTGTCTGAGTTCACTCTTAATACTTAGCACATTGTCCTGTCCAAGTCCCTTCCTCCCTTCTGGAGCAAAGCTTAGGGGCTGGTGCACTCTGGGAATGACCCAGAGTGCACCGATGCACCCCTGCCTTCTGCCTCTCCTGCAGCTCTGCTATGGCTCAGTGAGAACTCAGCAGGCCTGCTGTGTGTTTTCTCACTTGTCTGTATTTATTTTCAGAATCCACTGCCTAATAAACCTTTCAAACCTCATATCAAAGGTACCTCTTGTAAAATCTGATATAATTTCCTTAATTGGACTGCCCTTGGTATTTTGAAATTGTATTATTTCACATTGTATGAGAACCAAGGAGACGTGCGGATTTGCGCCTACACAGATCTAACTTGGAAACAGGCTCTTCAGCTCCTTTGAGTCCTTTAACACAGTATCTAATACCTGGTACACCAGCTAATTTTCCTCCGCCAAAGGTAACTGCTTTAGAAGGAACAGAAAACAATTTGGTATGATGTCTACATTCTTGCAATGCCTGCAGTAATTTTGCTGTCTGTTCATGCCTAACTTCATCTAGTCTGCTTGTTACTCTGCTCTTCTCTAGTCTCCCAGACACAGCCCTTCCCTGAGCCTTTTCCTCTCCTGTTTCCAACTCCCTTGAGCCCACTGCCTTTGGCAGTCTTACCTGCAGGCAGCTGGAGGTGCAGCCTTGTGCCCTGGAGGAGCTCTGCATTCTCCTCTACCACTGGACAGCTCATTCTGTCCAGTATGCATGTTCTGATTCTGATACAACTCCTCTTAATTTTATTCCAATCTTTTAGCCAAAATCAGATGCCTTCTAATCCATACAAATTTTCCTGTTCATTCACGATAGCACTCTGCTTGGAGCTTACCTCTTGCTGCAAGCAGCTAACTTCACTTCACTTGCAAGCACATTTCATTTATTTATTCAGTGAGGTCGCATTAAGCACTGAGCATTCACATGCTGTGTACCATTCCAGGTGCTAATAGGAAGATGCACAGATTTTGCCCTGTTTTACAACAGAACTACCGATATCATTATAGTTTAACAAAGAGCTAAATGAATTTTTAAAAAATTCATACTTTAGAATTCTAAATTTATAAATCTAAATTTAAGTTCTATCACTTACTAAACTGGGATTCCAAGTAAACTGTGGGATGATCTTACTTAAAAAGCTTTGTGTGCTGAAGAGATGGTACTCCAACCAAGCTGCAGGCAGACAGGTACCAGATTTTTCTCTGGTCAATGATTAGTTCAGATGTGGACACACGGCCCACCAAGAGTCTCTCCATGGCATTGGCCTTTTGGAAAGAGGCTCCTTGTTCCATATGCTGGTCAGGTTGAGGCCTTCAGAAGATGGCTCTGTGGAGCTAACAATGATCTTCACACCCCAGGGGACCTGGATCTGACACCAAAGACCATGTAGGGCCATCTTTCTTTCAGCTGAAGAATAAAACAGTATTACTGTGGTGTATGCCAAAATAGGGCTATGATAGAGCGCTTTGTAACTTCAGACTTTCTGACCATGATTCCCCAGATTTCTTTTGATATGAAAAATTTGGATTGAACTTTTCTATTATTACAAAGTTAAGAGTCTAAGACTGGGTTCCTCGTGTTTGGAACGTGTGCGTTACCCACTTCAGGCTGTGTCGGGCAGCACCCAGCACTGTCCCTGGCACACAGCAGGCTTCCGACAAACGTGACCTCCTTTCTTTCCTCTAGGGATGTCGGAGTGGTTTTTCTTGTGCTCCCCATAGTGGTTACAGTAGTCAACATTCTGTGAAATTTTTTTCTTTGAAAAATAATACACTTAGGAAACTTTCTCTGAATGTCTATTAGTATGGTGATTTTTCAGTTAAAGAAACAAAAGAAAGTATGTCAAGTCACAATTTGAAGCTGCTGAAGTTTCTTAGTTTCCGTGGATCTGGAATTGTCATTTTCTGCCTCTGTGTGGGCAGCTCCTCGCGGAGACAGTGCCCACATGCCTTTGGGTCCCTGGGGCACCTTGTGCAACACTGGAGCCACCTGCAGACCATGGCTCGAGTGTCATCCCAGAGACAGCCTGGAGAATGGGTTGCCTCTTACTCAGCCTGGACATCTGGGTTTGTGACTTGCAAAAGTCATTGTTTCATCCTGAGTTCTGTTAGAAAATCAGTTCTGTCAGGCAAAGGAGGCATAAACCATACTTTGACAAAGCTGTGATTGATAAATTCTGAAGCATCAGACTGAAGGCAGTTTCCTGTCTTGCTGAGCAAGAACAAGAAGGCACTTGTAGGATGAACAGGAAGCAGACTCAGTACTTGACTGGTCAGGAGTACAGATGCCCTATTTGGCTTATCCATTCAGAGAGTCCCTAGTCCTTTACGTTAGTTTCTCCACTTCACTGTGTTAGCAGTGCCAAGAGGAGAAAATCCACCCAGACTGTCCTTCAGGGCAAGTTTCTAAACTTCCTCCAAGATCTGACTAAAACTTGTGATTGAACAAAACCTTGAGCCCTGGGAATATTAACTTTTAGAGAATCTTTTTTTTTCCCTGTCAGTAGATAGATTCAATTGTAAATGACTAGATTGATGACTTGAGATTTGTATCTTCCATTCAATTTTGAAAATTCCCTATGAGACATTTCCTCATGAAACTTTCCTGGTTAATAGCAATAGGTACTGGAGTTAATACTTTCTTGGGTTCTCAGTTTCTATTTGGTATCAACCTAGTGTCCACAAATGTTGAAATGTGTGTTAGGCTTATAAACAAGTTGATAATCACATCAGGCTAATACTTCTGATAAATCTGCAATATTTTTATAAAATTCAATTTATTAAATTGTTACACAAGGAAGGCAATATCACCTAAAACTTACTTTGAATACTTTTACCAAGTACTCTGTAAGGCTTAGGAAGCCTTGTTTATTTGTTGGTTTTAACTTGGAGTTTTCATATTTGTGCTTTATAGAAAACAAATCATATTTAAATTCTAAATAAATACCTCTCAAATGGAATAGTGGTAATTTTTAATATACCAATATCCAGGTAACTGAATAATAAATCTGTATGTTTATTACTTAGTAATATTAGGAAGGTAAACTTATGAGTCAATTTAGTGAAAAATACCAACATATGCTCAAGACACATGATTAAACGGAACATGAGGTTGGAGACTTTAGTATGTATAGGGAGAAACAGTAATCAGGCTCAGATACGTTAGATCAATGCATTGTGTTCTCTGTAGAAATGATTGTAACTAAGACCTGTTAGGCTGGCAAATTCCTTACACGTTCAGTGGTGCCATTTTCTTTTTTGGTAATGGGGATTGAACTCATGACCTCCTGCTTGCCAGGCACGTGCTGTGCTGCTGAGCTATATCCCTGGCCCGGCCATTGTCTTTTCTTGTGGCTTTTAAGCAATATTATGGCCTTTCTCTTTTCTGCTCAAAAAGGAAAAACAAACAGTAGTCTTGTCACTGGGAGGTGACCTGTGAAATGTGTTCTCTATGACTCTAGTGACATTAGCAGTTATTGTATTATTTGGCATTATCTGTTTCTAGTAGGATATGTAGCTTCTAAAACTGGCAATAATGCATCTTCAATCATGTGCAGGAATTGTGCCCAAGCAGGGGCTGAGACAAGGATCACTTTGGTCACATTTTGAGAGACTTACTTGAAATTCTCCTTGCATGAATAAAAGGGTAACCTGGTTCATGCTTGGCTAACTTTTTTTCTGAAATTGTACTTTCTTTTATCTTGTTGGTATATCTTTGTGACACATAACAATTCCATTCATCTTGGGGAATTGGTGTATGCACATATTGTACCTAAATCAGTTCGCTTCCCTTCCGCCTTCTCACGTACTTCTCCCTCCTTCCCATCCCACAAGATCTATCTCCCTATTTCCTACCATCTCTCTTTTATTTTGCTCTTTAAATTATTTACATTTTGGATTTGTTCCATGACAGAAACTCTCAGTATTTAGCCATCTTTGGCTGAGTCATCTAACTTACCATTATGATCTCAAGATCCATCCGATTTTCTACAGATGACTCCAGTTTATGATTTTTATGACTGAATAGCATCCATTGTGTATAGAATCCTCATTTTCTATCCATTCATCTATTGATGGGTATACAGGCCACACAGTCTTTTGAAAAGATGCCCAGAAAACATGCAGATGGGCCAAATAAAGTTTCTATTTTTATTTTTTGTGGAGTCTCCATACCAATTTTCATGGCAGTTGAACTAATTTACAATCCCAACAACAAAAGTTCCTTTTCCTTTTTCCCCAAGAATTTCACCAACATTTGTTGTTTTATGAGTCCTTAATGATAACCAAGATGGAACCTTGGTGTTGTTATGATTTTCATTTATGTAACTGGCAAAGAAGCAGAAGATTTTTTCATGCACATATGGATCATTTATACTACTTCTGGGAAGTGTGTATTCATTTCAATTGCTCATTTTTTTGGCTCTTTTGAGGTGTCTCATGTTTGTGTTCTTTATACATTATATGTCCTAGGCCTTTTCTAAGGAGTAGCTAGTAAACAGTTTCTTCCCATGGTACAGGTTGTGTCTTCACTCTGTTTGTCGGTTCATTTGCTGTATAAAGCTTGTAATTTTATTTAATCCCATTTGTTGATTCATAGTCTTATTTCTTGTGCAGCGGGTTTTCTGCGCAGGAAGTTCTGGCCTTGTTTATTGTGTCTTGGCCCTGTTTATAAGTGTCTTTTTGTGAAGTTTCTTTGGTCTTCTATGTAAAGGATTATATCATCTACAAATGATGATAGTGTAACTTTTTCCTCTTCTGTTCAATTTTTTTTTCTTGCCTGATTGGTCTAACTGAAGTTTGAGTACTGCGTTGAACAGAAGTGCTCAGAACGTACACTCTTCTTGTCTTGCTGATTTTAGAGGGAATGTTTTCTGGGTTTCCCCATTTAGTGTGATGTTCACAATGGGTTTGCCTTAAATGGCTTTTATCAGTTTGTGATTAGGTCCTTCTATACCTAATTTTATTCGAGTTTTTATCATGAATGGATGCTGGGTTTTGGCAAAGGATTTTCTACACGTACTGAGATAATCACATGATTTTTACCCTTCTGTTTATGTGGTGTATTATATTTAGTGATTTATGTATGTTAAATCATTCCTGGTATGAAGCCTAATTGGTCATAATATTTGCTGTTTTTAATCATTCACTGCATTGTTTGCCAGTATCTTGAGGAATTTTGTGTCTGTATTCATTAAGGAAATTGATATGTAGTGATCTTTTTTGTTGTGTATCAGGGTAATGCTAGCTTCTAAGAAAAATCATTCCTTCCCTTTCAAATTCGTGTGACAATTTGCAGAATATGGGTGTCCATTCTCCTCTGAACATCCAGCAGAATGTGGCATTGAATGCAGAGTCTCGGGCTGGTCTCCGTCACCAAGGTTTTATTACTGCCTCTCTCTCATTGCTGTTACTGCGCTGTCCCGGGTTTTTACATCTTCTTGGTCCAGTTTTGGTAATTCATAGATGTCTATGAATTTATTACTTCTTCTAGGGTCACTGAAATTTTGCGCAAATCCTTTGTGATTTTGCTTTTTGAATTTCAAATTCTGATGATATGAGTATTTTCTTTTGGTAATTTTTGTTAAGAGTTTGTCAATCTTGTTTATTCTTTCAAGTAAGTTCTTTCATTCATTTGATCCTTTGTACTGTTTTTAGTCTCAATTTTCTTAATATCCACTTAGATTTTCATAATGTCTTTCATTCTAACAAGTTTGGATAATTCTTGTTTTTGTAGGACCTTGAGATATTCCATTAGGTTATTTATTCAAGCTTTTCCTATTATTTGGAGGCTTTCATATAAATTTTCCCCTTAGGCCTGCTTTTATTTGTGTACCATACATTTTAGTGTGTTCGGTTTCCAATATTATGTGATCATAGGAACTTTTTAGTTTTATTCCTGATTTCTTCAGTGCTCCACTGATTTTGCACTAACGTTTTATTTAATGCCCAGATGTTTGTACAGTTTCTATGGTTTTGTTTGCTGCTGATTTCTGCTTTCATTCTTCTATGACTCAATAGGAGGCAAGATATTTCACTTATTTGTATTTATTTAAGCATATTTTATGGCATTAAGATATGTTCCATTTTGGAGAAAGTTCTGTGCACTGTTGAGAAAAATGTGTACTTTGCTGTTGTTCCATGGAATTCTCTGTACTTATCTGTTAGGTCTATTTGTTTGCTGGTATAGTCTAACTCTGATACTTCTTTGTTGATTTTTTTTGGCTGGTTTAACTCTTTTATTTGTGAGAGTGGGGTATCAAAGTCCACCACTATAACTGTATTGGTGTGCATCTGTCCTTTTAGGTCCAGTAGTCTTTGTTCTAAGAAACTGGTTGTGTTAATGCTTGTTGCACATAGATTTACAGTTGTTATAACTTTCTGCTTAATTATTCTCTTAACCAGTGTGTCATGCCACTTTTGTCTCTTCGGATCAGTTTTGGCTGAAGTCTCCTTGTGTGAAAGTAGGATGACTACTCTTACTAGCTTTCAGGGCCCAGTGTCTGGAGTATCATTTTCTTTCCTTTCACCTTCAATTCATATATTTCTTTGTAAATGATGTATCTTGCAGACATGGTTTGGTTGCATTTTGATCCACTCTTCCAGTCTGTCTTCTGACTGGGGAGTTAAGACCAATGCCACTAAGTAGTCTTACTGAAAGGTATTTACTGAATTCTGTCATTGCATTATTTTTCCACTGCTGTTCCCATTATTTTTTCTTTTTGTTTAACTCCTATCCCAGTAGTTAAATTCCTCCCCCCCTCACACACACCATAGGTTCCTTGCTGATGTGGATTCATTGTTTCTGTCTGTAAGTCTAAGTATTTTCTTCTGCAGTGCTGGTTTGATGGGGATTAACAATTTTAAGGTTTTTTTTGTCATGGAAATGTATATTTCTCTATGAATTTTGAAGTATAATTTTGCAACATATAATAATCTTATTAACAACTGTTTTATTTTACAGATTTAAAAACTTAGTTTCAAATTCTTCTGGCCTTTAATATCCTTGTTAACAAATTTTGTGTTATTCAGACAGGATGACCTTTATAGATTACTTGATTTTTTTTCTAATAGCTTTTAGTATTCTCTGTTTATACTGAATTTCTGGTATTTTGACTATGATCATCATGGAGAGTTTCTTTTTTAATTGTGGCTACTTGGGGATTCTATATGCCTTTTTACTGGGATCTTGAATTCTTTTTCTAGATTTGAAAATGTTTCTGCTATGATTTTGGTGAGTTATTTTTTCATATGTTTGGTCATCTTCTGACCTTTAACTCCTATAATTCTTAACTATGGTTTTGGTTTTTAGACATCCAGCAGGTCTTGGATCCAGCTTCCATGTAGTCTTGTTGCTTTTAGGGTGTCACTGAGCACATGGTCTACTATCTTACCCTTGTCTTCAAGTTCTGATAGATTTTCCTCAGACTGGTCATTCCTGCTGTCCATACTTCCATTTGAGTTTTCATATTCAGAATTTCTACTTGATTCTTTTTCATATTCTCTACTTCTTTACAAAACTTGTCATTGATCTCTTGTATTATTGTTCAATTCAGTCAATTTTTTTATCTTATTTAAGCTCAACAAACATTGTTATTAATTAGACCCTTTATCTGTTTACTTACATCTTCTTTAAGCTCACTGAACATCTTATGGATTTGCTTATTAGTTTCTTCTTAGAACTCTTCAAACATTTCAGCCATTGGACTTTGTGAGTTCTTAGAATCTCTGAGATTTACTTTTAAGGAGCTAACTGGTTTTAGTAGCATTTTGTTTTCTTGTTTTGGCATGCTTATTTTTCCTTTTTAATGCTGAGGGTTGAGAGTCAGTTAGGATAGAGATACAATGCTGCTACTGTGCAGATTTCATTAGTTGGTGCACATCTCTCTGTGAGTTCACCTTAGTTTTGGTCATACCAGTTAATCAACCACTCATTGTGGTGAGGCAGGCAGGGGGTGTTGCAAGGCGAGAACCCTGGTTTATGCTGGCAGCTACAGGGCCCCACCGCAAAGCCACCATATGGCTTCCAAGTTGCACCATTTGCATAAAGCACAGCCCATTCCGCAAGCCCACAGGTTCTGTATTCGTGGATTCGTCAATCTCAGATGGGAATTTTCTTTTAAATTCTTTCTGTGCTAAACAAAAAAGTTGTTTTAAGCAGCAATTTCACCCATTTTTTATTATCCCAGGAAGACAGTAAAACTGTCTGGATGGTCAGTAGGCTGAGATACAGAGGATGATGGAACAGAAAGGGAGAAAAAACTAGTTCATGATGAGGATAAGAAAGAAGAGGTAACAGCAAACGCAGGAAGAGGCGAGGTTGGATTTTGGTGATAGTAATTTTAAACTTGGCATGGAGGGAGGGGAGAGGGAGTTAGGTTAATTTCAGGAATGGGGAATAACTTGGGAAAGCTGTCAGAAGAGCAGAACCAGTTACTGTGCTAGTGGAAAGCTAGTGTTTAAATCCTGTAGAAACAAGTTTTAGTAAGGGTTGCTTTGATATGCACCCAGAATATGCTACCTAACTACAGCACTAATTTTTATTTTCTGTTTCACGTATACAAAATATATACACACACATGCATACCAGAAGAGAGGAGAAAAAACAAACACACGCACACACGCACGCACGCACACGCACGCACACGAGGACAGCGAAGTCAGCCTCAGCCGCCCGGGGTGCACCGCGGCCTGGTTACCAGCGCGCGCGCTCGGCGGCTGCTCCTAGGTTTGTCCCGCGCCGTCTGCTTCCCTCTGCGGCAGAGCCCTCGGGTTTGCCTGCACTCGCGTGGGCAGCGCTCGCCCAGCTTCCTCCATCTCCGCCAGACACCTGCATCCTTCTCAGAGCGGAAGTAAACAAACGGAGCCAACAGCTTGGCGTGCGAACGTGCCCGCTGGCTTCCATCGTCCTGGTGTGCACGGAATTGTGCTCGGTCACACACGCGCGTGTCTCGCGTGCCCAGGGCTTCCCCAGCAGGTGTGCACCGAGGCGCATACGCGCACGCCGGCTGGCGCCGTTGTCTGACAGTTTTAATTCGCGTCACAAATGCCTGAATATTGTTAAGTCAATCTGCACGAAGCAATCTTTTTCCTTTTCGTGTTTTAACTCAGTATTAATCGTAACAACCAGACTTTCTCATTCCGATTATCGAGAAAGAAGGCTGAGGGGCTAAGCGGCTCGCACAGCGCCGCGTGGTTACCGGAGCCAGCTCCGGGGGCCGGCCTGCGCGCGGGTGGGACAGCCTCTGCGCCCGACTCCCCACACACCGAGGACGCGTGCGGCCCTGCCGGCTTTCCCTGTCTTACGGAGAACGTGCTGCTCGGTTGTGTGTTCCGGTTCTGTGGAGGCACGTTGAGACTACTGCTTGGTCAGAAGTATTCCTTGTGCTGGTTTTATTGGCAGTGCTTTGAAATATGTCCATTGTTAATGCGCAAGAAACACCATGCACTATTACAAGACCTTGGATCAATTGTTTCTGGCATGTTGTTTAATAATTCGATAGTTGCTGCGTGCCAATATTTCCGATGCCAGAGAAGTTGGGCGTGTGTAGTCACTATACCAGTAATTGCTAGGGCTAGCATAGAATTTAGAAAATATACAACTTACATTTTGATTTTAGTGATAAAGCAAAGGAACAAATATCAAATAAATTTTCATTTTTGTTTATTATATTAGAGGAGAGAGTTTGTTTCAAAATATTGCTTCATATATGATAGTCTATAAAAGCATTCAGTCATTTGGTGATGTTTATTCATTGCATGAGGTTCATTGATTTAATTTTACTTTTGGATCCTTATACAATAATGATGTATTTTAATCCTGTGCAGTTGTATTGTTGTCATTTATATTTATGAAGTGTAGAACTGAAAAGATAATCCCAGGTGTTCTTCAGACTGCTATAAATACTTTCAGAATAGGGAATTGCAGAAGCACCACTCGGTAGCCATGTAAGAAGCTAATTACATTGCCTTTTACAAAATCATCAGCAAGAGATAGAAGGAGAAATTAAAAGGGAACAGAGCACAGATTTTAGATAACATACTTCTGCTGTGCGGGTATGCGTTTTCTTCAGCAGTGCATCTAGTACAATGAGCTGCTCACTGATTTCTAAGTAGCAGTTGTTATTTTCTTTTTGCTGTGTTATGTACATAATGGTAAAAATAGTCAGTCTAAGCTTTAGCCCACTTATAGATAAATGAGAAAACCGTCAAATAACCAGATGGGTTTATAGGCAGAGAATCACTTCAGATGGCTCAGTATTATCACTCATTTTTATAGGCAGCTATTTGCTGAAATTCTCCTACATCCACAGACTTTTACCCTTATTTTTCTTTGCTTAACTCAACTCTTGTTTTCATCTAACAGCATCTAAGCTATGCTTTGCCAACATGTATTTATTGCCAACTTTATGATCGCTTTTCACTTCATACCAAGTGCCTCAAGTGGATGTGTCTTCCACGTGAACAACTGTATTAGTTACTTACTTTCTCACTGCTGAGACAAAATACCCCACAGGTAAAGTTAACCACTGAACAGTTTACCCCAAGTGTCACTCAGGCAGTGGGTTTTATGTACTGACAATTCCCAGCATCACATGGGCAGATGTCATTTCAACCAGTCCATTTTTGTATTGAATAAATTTGGTGGAATTGTTGTTTTTATATTTCCTGTTATATAAAATTAGTGAAAATATGCAATTATTTTGTTATTCTGTATTTAAATAGTTGGACTGGTATTACAAGAAGGTAGGCTTTTTTTGCCTCTCAGTTTGTGGAGATTTCAATCCATAGTCAGTTGGCTGCAAGACAGGGTAGCAGGGTGAAGGGGCATCACAGAGCAGAAGCCGTTCATTGCATGGCAGGCAGGAAGGAGTGTGCAGCTCACCTTCCTGTCCTTTTTAATCCCACTGAGGCTGCAAGTCTGTTTTTTTGTTTCTTCAACACCCAGGGGGGGACTTCCCATTATCCACACCCAGATTTATGCTAAACCAATCAGTGAGCCTACCTGAGAGTGATGGGGTGGTGGCCGGAGCATGGCATGGCTTTGGGCAGTGAAGGCTCCAGTTCTCTCTACACTTTGCCATGAGTTTCCTAATCAACTCCAGCATCATGATTGCCTCCCAGATATACTATTTTTTAACTTGGTTGGCTTTTCTTCATGTGCCAGCAGTTTAAGGATTATGTATGAGATGTGTCACTATGTTGCACAGGTGATCTTCTCTGTGACTTGTGCGTTTTCTTGCACCATGTTTGAGCTTATCATCTTTGAAATCTTAGAAGTACTGAACAGAAGTTGTCTGAAGCTATTTTGAAGACATCAAAAGACATCATGCCCCCATTATTTTCACTGGAAAATGAACCTATGTGTAATTCTGCTGATCCTAGTTTTCATGATTCCTCTTTACATTGGCTATTTTTTTGTGAGCACCATCTGACTATTGCATAAACAGTGACTGCTTTTTCCTGTCTCTTATGGTTGACATCTATGTATTTCTTCTGGAAATTGGGAGATCCATTTCCCATTCTCAACCCAAAACACTGGATCTTGTCCATAAAGCAGCTCATCAGTCAAGTAGGTGTAATTGGGGTGACTCTCATGGCTCTACTTTCTGGATTTGGTGTTGTCAACTGCCCATACACATACATGTCCTACTTCCTCAGGAAGGGACTGATACAGATATTCTAGCACTAGAACAGCGACTGCTTCAAACCATGGATACGATCATAAGCAAAAAGAAAAGGATGGCAATGGCACAGAGAACTATGTTCCAGAAGGGAGAGGTGGATAACAGGCCATCAGGGTTCTGGAGAGTGATAAAGAATGTTACTGCTTCAGCTCCAGGAAGTGAAAATCTTACTCTTATTCAACAGGAAGTGGATGCTTTGGAAGAACTAAGCAGGCAGCTTTTTCTGGAAATGGTTGATCTATATGCTACTAAGGAGAGAATAGAATATTCCAAAACTTTCAAAGGAAAATATTTTAATTTCTGGGTTACTTTTTCTCTATTTACTGTGTTTGGAAAATTTTCATAGCAACTATCAATATTGTTTTTGCTCGAGTTGGGAAACTGGTCCTGTCACAAGAGGCATTGGGATCACTGAATTACCTAGGAATCTAGTTGAATGTGAAGTTCTAGTGCCAACACATTTCCTTCATTCTAGCTGGAATAATCATTGTCACATCCATCAGAGGATTACTGATCCCTCTTACCAAGTTCTTTTATGCCATCTCAAGCAGTAAGTCCTCCAATGTCATTGTCCTGCTATTAGCACAGATGATGGGCATGTACTTTGTCTCCTCCACACTGCTGATTAGAATGAGTATGCCAGTAGAATACCGCACCATAATCACGGAAGTCCTTGGAGAACTGCAATTTAATTTCTGTCACCATTGGTTTGATGTCATCTTCCTGGTCAGGGCCCCTTCCAGCATATTATTCCTCTACTTGGCTCACAAGCAGGCACCAGAAAAGCATATTGCACCTTGAATTCAACCTTATTATAGACTCTTAGAAGCCAATGGTGTCAGAATTTGAATCTGAGGAAAAACAGTGTAGGGGACCAGGGCCTAATATTTTTAAACAAAATGCTGTGGTTTTACCTCGTGTTTTAACTCCAGCATCTACCTTCTCCTCAGTTGATTCTGTGGCCATAAGTGGAATCAGCTAGAACATGAGTGGGAGAAGTAACTCAAGGCAGTACTCAGCAGTGAGCATGTGAGGTCATGAGGGCAAGGAAAAGGGGGCAATGAGAGTACATTTGGACGGGGCAAAAGTTGTCTACAATAACCGGGCCAGACTAAATTTTTAGGTCAATGTTCATGTGGAAAAGATTATGTCTTTCCCTTAACCTTGACCATCAGTAAACTCAGGATTGTAACACTTTGGCCTAGATTCACTTTATCAAGCATAGCTGATTATGTTTGTATAATCTAAAAGTTGAAATAGCAACCCTAACCAACCTCTTCCCTATTAAAATAACCAAGAGTTATCTATTCCTTCTGAAAAAGGGATAGTGAACAACTGAAATAGGTTTCCTTTTAAATTGAGAGTGAATACCCTACATTTAATTTGGTAATGTCTCCCATGTTTTCTTCCATCTTCTCATGCTGTGCTATGAAACAGTGAATAACTGGGAAAAGTTACTGTGCTATCCTGGGACTCAATCTCTTTTGCAGATGAAGATGCTGGAAAAAATTTGCAATAGTCATATGCAATGTAACAAAATTCTGAATGTTATTACCTAATACCTAAAGTGTTTTTACTAAAATATTATTCTGAATTTTATCATGTTTTGGTTTTCTAGAATCCAATGAAGATTATCCAAAACAAAAGCACTATTAAGATTATACCAGCTAATAGGGAAATTAAGCATACTCAAGATAATTTTAGTGGTGTTTATTCTAGCAACCACATTTTTATAAAAGCATAATTTTCATTGGATTATCTGCTCAATATTTTAGATATTCATGAATGAGGTTTGGTGCTCAAGGAGCGTATAAAAGAGATATCATCATACAGAGAAATGTAGTTAGGATGAAGCTTGGAACAGATCACAAAAAAAGCTGGCTCATGCCTTAGAGTTTCCTAACTTGACCATAAATAAGCTATGTTTGATAGTGGCTCCGTGGCAAGTAACAGTCACACATGATGGTTTCCAGGGGAGTCTTCTCTAATACAATAAGTGGGCGGCAACTCATTCCTTCTTTGAGACAGCAGTTGCTGGATATTTAGTAGGAATCTTTTCAGCTGAAGGCATTATTCTGATCACATATCTGTGCCTTCAGAACTGGAGGAAGAATTTGAGGCTGTACTGTGGGCCTGTGCAAAAGAAAACAAGGATTTACCAAGTGATCATGTGTGAACATCAGGAAAGGGAAATAAACACCTAGAGTTGGATGACTTAAATCAGGAAGTAGAGTCACTCACTAGAAGACAGGAATTATGAATTCAATACTTGGCCTTGTTTCCAACTTGCTCTTTGACACATTAACAATCTTCTTAGTGCCTATGTATGCCTTTTTTATAATGGACCTCTAATGGAGTTTTCTAAAAGGCAACTAGAATACTTTGTTAAGCTTCACAGAGTATAAGTCAGTAGCTATTTTGTGTATTCACTGAGTATTTGTTATTTACATCACCATCAATAGAATTATTACGTTAGAAAAAAATATTGTTTACTTTTTAGACTGCTGTCTTTGCCATAAATTTCCTTTACAAACTTGAACCTCATTCATGTATGAAAAACAATTGGACCAAAATGTAAAACCAAGACCTATCAAGGAATTTATTTAATTCAAATATACACAGAACGTTTAATCTTTCCTAAGAAAGTTGTAACACCTGCCAAATACAGTGGTACCTTGGTTTATGAACTTAATTTGTTTTACAGTTTTGGGGACAGTGGCTGAGTTTGTGTGGGGAGGATGGCCATGCTCATGTTTGTCACCTGATGCAAAACCTGCAAACAGAAGTGTTCAGGAACTGAGGTGTTACTGTATTTACAAATATTTTTCCCAATCACCATTTTTATGCTCACTCTGCACCATCTACTGTTCAAAGTATTTTAATAGTCTTAGGTAATATAATTCTGGTAACAGTTCTACAAATTATCTCTGTCTTAGAGGTGGAGTAGTTCAAATGAATCTGTTTACCCAAGACTGATAAGTGACAACCATAATTTTTACCTAACTGAGGTTCTTCTGGTGGTCCCATTATAATTTTAATAAACTTATTTCTTGACTTATCAAAAAATAAAATAAATAAATAAATAAACCAATTAGTGAACTAATCCAGTTATCACAGGACCATGATCCAGAATCACATACCCATGATCCAGCTACTTCCTGTGAACACATGAGGCTTTGGGGGAACATCTGGATATAAACCAAAACATTCCACCCCATTATGCAAAATGCATTTTGTTCATCTCTAAGAGTTCCAAAGTGCTAACAGTTTCAGCATTTAAGGGAAACTCTTAGCTGTGAGCTCCTACACAAATAAAAAGAAAGTTAAGTACTTCCATTATTCAATGGCACAAGATAAGCATTCCCATTCCAAAAGGCACAAATAGGAGGGTGAAAAGGAATGAAACCAAAGCAAGATCAAAATCCAGCAGGCAAACATTAAATCCATGTCCAGCATCTGGATCAATCTATGGCAAGATGTGAATTACAAAGGGTTTGGGTGATCTGCCCCTATAGCACAGACTGTGGTTGTAACTCTCATGTCTTTTCTTTGGGGCTGGCTGTGCTCAATCATTGTAGCTTTTCTCAGATGTTCCACATTTCTGGTTTCTTCAATCTTCTGGGGTCACCACTGCACTTTTGGCTTCCCACACTGCCCTCTCAGGGGCAGATTGCCTGGCCTTTCAGGCCTTCTTCTAAAATCTGGGTGGAAGCCTTCCTGACCCCACAACTCTTGCATTCTGTATGCACCTAAAAGCATCATGTTGATGATTCAGAGATATGTTGCTATCTGGAGCACTAGTCAGGCTTTCTCCTCTCTTGAGCATAGGAGTCAAGTACCTGGATTGCTGAGCACTAGAAATCTAATTTTAAGAAACAAATTTCCTAGGCCACTGCTAGTCTTGAACATGGTACCCTAGAGGTGTCTTTCAAAGCAAAGTCTCTCACCTTTACAGTTTTTCAGCAGCAAAGGGGTGGAGTTCTCTGGTTCTTGTGATGCCCTCAGGTCATTTTTTCTGTTGTTCAGTTCTAAAATACTTGGCTTTTTATTGCTAAACTTCTCAGCAACCAAATTCTTCTTTGTTCCATCTTTTCAGGCCACAGCTTTATTGGAACTTTCTCTCTGTCCTAACTCAAAACTTTTTAAAGCATTCTGCTTGGTGCTTTGCTCTTCATTCTCAACATAGATCTGGATGAAAGCCCCCAACAGGAGCCATGCCACTGCCTTGATATTGGACTACCTTGAAATATCTTCCACCCAATTAATTAGTCTGTTGCTCTTAATCTCAGTCTCCTGCTAAGTACCTGGCCATGAGCAATATATGGATAAAGTTTTCACCAGAACATAGCACACATGGCCTGGAATCCAACTGCCAATGCAGTCCTTGTTCCCATCTGAAACCCCCTGAGCCTGGCCTTTTTTTTTTTTAAGAAAAACAATTTATGAATCTTTCTACATCAGATTAGAAAAATGTAGTCTTGATGAATACCAATGAGGGATTGGATCGTTTTTTGCTGATGCCCAGACAAATAAAATTATCAGAGCTATAGAAAAGTTACCACGTTTGCCCAGTTTCTTTCTGACATATTTTCTCATCTATAAATACTAACAAAAATAGCAAAACATTCTGGATAGGAAAGAAAACATCTTTCCTCTGCCAGCCTCTCTTTGCTGAGCCTGGTTTTAAATGGCTGCATTTCTATCAGCATTCTATCTTCTGAGCTCTGACAAAAACTCCCATAAAGTTTGACTCACCTGTCTTAGTTACATTCTCATTACTAGGACAGAATGCTTGACACCAAAAGTTAGAGGAGAAAAGGTTTATTTTACCTCATGGTTTGTAGAGGTTGCAGTCTTTAGTCAGCTGCCTCCAAAGCAAGGTGCCATGGTGTAGGAGGAACAGTTCATGGCGTGGCAGACAGGAAGCAGCAAGCAGGGATCCTTCTTTTCCCTTTTGAGTCCATCCAGGATTGAAGCCCATTTGTTGGTGCCAGCCACACACAGGGTGGGGGCCTTTCCATGACCCATAGGTTAGGGTTAGTTATGCTAAGCCAATCTGGACTAATCCAGTATCAGACACCCATAATTCAGCCACCTCCCAAAGCCCTACCTATGAGTGCCTGTGGCCATGGGGAGACATCAAGAGGTAAGCCACAACAACAATCCACCCACCTCCCACATTTATAGGGTAACCAAAAGTTCAGTGGTCTGTTGCCAAAATGCCTCTTACATATTGCAGTTAGAAAAAAGTTGTTGCTTCAAACATGACAACATCATTATCTTAAAATAAGTTGCAAAATACTTTTCATGGGAGTAAAGCCTGCTGTGACGTCATTGTTCTCTATTTTTTCCTTCTTTGTGGCTACTTTCAAATATTTTCATCTTATTTTTTCTCAGACTGCTCACAGTGACTCTACTGCACAGGTCTTACGTTTTGATGTCTCTACGAGTATGGCCTCCTCTGCTGCATGTCCTTCAAACTTTCAGACGTGCATTTTTCTACAATTCTATCAAAACCCTGATACTATTTTACAAATACTGCTTGTTCACTTGTTTATTTTTAGCATGAGACCACAACCCTTAAAGCAGAGCAATAACCATCACACTATTACCTTCATTGTGTAGCTCATTGCCTGGTACATGGTACAGATTCTGAATGGTAAATTAGGGAACAATTAAAAAGACTTGGTTGAAGTTTCTTGCAAACCACTTCAATAAGTTTCTTCTGTAGTTTTGAAGCTACTGAAGATAAGATTTTATTTTCTTTATCTTAGGAAAGGTAATTATAATTATTCCAAATCGTTTAAATGTCCCAATTTTTTACAAGGTGAATCTAATCATCTGTAAATAAGAGATGTAAGTGGAAAATTTTCATGCAGAAATTAGTAATATGTGTACTTTAAGAAAGACTCAGCTTTTTCCCTCAACTTCTTCATAAGCTGTTTGAAATAAAATCATAGCTTGGTGCATTATAGTAATGCAGTGGAAGTGGCTCTGAGAGACCAGGGCACTCCGTCCAGATGCGACCATGTCCCCACTCAGGGGAGGGAAGGATTTGTAGCAGAAACAGTGGCATGCAGACCATAGCTTGCAAAACATAGCAGAAAGAAAAGAAAGACATGTGGAGATGTTATGCTCAGAAAGCTGATCATTATTTCACCCTTTCTAGGAAGCATTCAGGAATTATTATAGTTTTTTTTTCTTTTTTTCAGTAGGCAAGCAAATAGGCAACTGCCAAAATCTCCCAGGGAGCTGGGAGAAATCAGGGGGATGCATAGATCACCTGAGATTAAGCAAGGAGCACAGCAAATGGCTTCCCTAGAACATTATTAAGAGGTTATCATCAGCACTGGGTGCTCTCAGGGGACTCAAGGGCTAGCAGAATTGCCCTCCATCAGGGAGCGTTCTGTGTATCCCCTACCTTGGTGCTTAGAGTTCTGATCTTAAATATCTGATGTCCTAGAAAAATCAGTGTCTTTCCCTCATGTCTACTTGTAGGAGTGTAGTCAATTGCACTGTACTGTGCTAACTCCAAAAAGCCTCATGGAAGAGCTTGTCAACCTATGGTAAAACTGGTAAGATATGTAAGTAGAGGAAAGAGCACCTATGGCAGTTTAAATGGAAAAAGCATACAGCATTTATTCCTATTACAAACAAATAAACTGTAAAAAAGCAAAAGTGTTTTTTAGAGGTTGTTGAGATTTTTACAACTGAAAGATGAAATCATGCTTTCCTTGACCAATTTAAATAGTGCTTTTGAGAACTGCCAAAACATACTGAGATGGATTGCTTACTTGAAAGGTATACTTCTTGATGAAAAAAATTTGCTTTTTGTGTTAAAAATTTGTCATTCACAACGTAGCATGCTGTAATCAGATACTATCTTTATGCACATTTGGACACATGCGTCACCTGTGCTCTTCAGGTTCTACCCAAGCAGACACCAGAACTGCTAATAGGAGAAACACCTGAGGGAAGTGGGTGGGAGCCAGCAAGGCAGGGCTGTCTGACCAAGGGGAATGTCAGACTCTAAAGGAAAAGGATGAGAAAGGAAGCTACTTTGGGTGAAAGTATAAGAAAGGTTTAGCGGAGGTGCTGTTAGTCCTGTAGTCAAGTCTGTTCTTAGCAGTGTGGCCTCCTGGGGAAAGGGTCTGCTTTCGTAGCAGTACCATGTTCAGTCACTGGCTCAGAGCTTCGGGGAAGACAGACACAAGTCACAAATGCAGCTGCTGATCTCACAGCACCTTCATCAGTAACAGAAGGTCTGACAGGCTCATGTCTTTGTCCGATGCAGCCAGCACAGCTCCCAGAAAAAGTAAACCTCAGCTGGAGTTTAAAGTACTTAGTTGGGTTAAATGTAACATTCCCAGGTAGATTGGCACACACCTGTAATGCTAGCACGGATGGAGGTGAGGGGGGCATTGCACGTTTGAGTCCCACCAGTTCAATTTAGTCATAACTTGTCTCAAAAAATAAAAAGGGTTAGAGATGTGGCTCAGTGTGAAGCCCTTGGGCCAACTCTCTAGGACTGAAAAAAAAGCAGTAAAAATAAGATGCACGTTTACGTAAAGAAATACCCTGAGATGTTAAAGTTAACTTCTATTGAGCATTTAGTGTGTAATTTAGGTTTCTACAATTAAGGTTGAACTCAATTTTGTGTATTTGTAATACTTACATATCACTGGCACTGGGTTTTCTATAGTAGAACATGTACTATTTATACTTTAATCTCCACAGTTGATAAGGAACATTTGAAATATGTTGTGAGAATATTGATATATTTTCAATTAATGTGATTTTGCCAAGTAATACAAATCTTTTCAAAAACCATTTTTTGTTGCATTCTCTGAGGCAGTTGGCAAATACTTCAAGTGTGGCTGGAGACCATTAGGTAACTAATTAAATATTATGTAAAATTATATTAAGTTATTCATAGCCAGAGGTCAGACAAAGCAGGTTTGTTTTGCTCGTCTACATAATTAGCGTAAAAATTCATCTTCTTCTGTTACATCATTTGTGCCCCCAAATTTAAAGACAAGTAGAGGCACATGGCAGAAAGGGTTTAGAGTACCTCCTTGCTGGCACACTCGCCTTCACATTTGCTTGCAAAGTTCTGCCTTTTGTTGAAATTGAGCCCAGTTGTGAAGTATCTTTCAGTATTTTCCCATAACCAGGAAAATGGTGCAGGAGCTGCAGGTGGATTGCCCTGCTTCCCAACCTGTGCTTTCAAAGCTTCTGATGATGGCATGGAGGCAATTATCATGCTGTGTTTTAGATCAGAATATTTTATCTTTACATTTTCCTTGCTATCAAGCCTTCGAAGGTAAAATAATACCTTAGAGTTTGTTCGACCGTTCACTCAGTGCAATAACTACCAAAAATTTTTGCTAAATGAATGTTATTTGAATAAGCACCATGTTAGTTAACCAACTACACTGAAGTTACTATTCAGTCAGTGCATAGAGTGGAGATAGGTAGATGGCCGACATCCACAAGTTTTATAGCAGAGATAATACTGATTATGCACACAGATGGAGATACTAACTGGAAGGTGGTACATTTTCTGCCCCTCCCCCTTTTCGGTTTAGAACCTTCAAAGGTGAAGAATGCCATTCGTTGTTACCCTCTATGTACCAATTGAGAAATGAAAAGTTCTCAACAATAGCTTTAAACTCTGTCTTCAACTGCTTCCAGAGAGAGAGAGAGTTTAGAAGTGAAGGACTTAATTCAGACTCTTCAGTAAGCTCACTGTGTGGCTTCATGCGTATCCTTTCATCTCCCTGGGTTGCAAGGTTTTCATCTGTGAAACGGAGGGATTGGAACAGATCCTCTCTAGAGTCCTTCGGGCTGCAACACACATTCAATCTTACTGTTTCCTCAGACCAGAACCCTGGCTCTTCATGCCTCTCTTCTTTGGATATTGTGGGCCACAAAAACTCTCACCTGTTATGTATTCCATTAGAGGAGGCGCATGCACTTGGGAATAGAAACTTCCTGGCAATAGTTTTTAAAACACAGTAGATAATCATCCCAAGGTGCCCAGTATCCACGGTAAAGCTCAGGCCTCCGCAGTGCCAGGTTCACCTTTAACATGAATGAACCCTGCGCTTAGCTTGTTCTATGTTCTACCCACATTCTGCTCCAAACAGGCACATCAGAATTCTGTGAATCTGGTGCTTTTCAGTCTTTGTGTGACTCACATCTAAACATGGGCTACTTGGAGAGTACATCAAGACAATAATATTTCTAATATAATTTTTCTTTTCCATCTCATTTCTCTCTAACTTTAGTTTTTCTTTAAAACCTTTCAACATCACATAAACGTCTTTCTGTTTTCAATTTCTAAAATTGAATCTTACTTGCAGCATATTATTGTAAAGATCCAGAACCATTCTGCCACTTTATGACTTGACATCCAAATTTCACACTAAGAATCCAATCATTTACTACATCTTGACAGACTACTGAGTCCCAGAGAAAGATAGGAAAGGAGCGATATTTAATTTATGGAGGAAACCATGAAGAAAGTGGTAAGAAGAAAAATAGTATAAAAAAACAAATAATTTAAAAAACAGAAGCAAATAAGCTATCATGTAAACAAAAAATGATAATTCAAGTCTTCTAAAGATCTGCTTAGGAAATTATCTCCCTGATCCTCAGATAATAAATGCACCTCATGAAATGTTTTGCCTTCAGAATATTTTATCATTTAATACTATGACCTATGTCCCCAGTCAATACTAAAGAAATATTCTGGAAAAATAAACTATATATTTCCAAAGAAAAACAATTATATTAGAACTACTGTAAGCAGCAGCATCACTGTGTGGATGATTTGGACAGTCTTTCAAGGTAGTGCAAGTCTTATTCCTGCCTTCCTTTGACCAATGAGAAGCAGCACAAAGCACTGCAGAGATGGAGCCATCCACTGCCAGTCCCTTTGGCGGGCCTGGGTCAGCTGTGGGGTCCTGTGAAGAATGCAGCAGAGTCCAGGAACAGGGATCACCTTCCTTTCCTTCGGGCATGAGCTGTCGGTTACTCCGGGGATGTGAGTCGCAGGCTCCTCTCCCCCAAGCATAGCCTTGGGGAACTCAAGTGCCACTGACAGAGGGATACGGTAGACCTAAACAGACAAAATAAAAGTTTCGATTTGAGAAAGAAAAAGAAAAAAAAAACAGAAATAAGCAATCATGTGCAAAAAGACATAGTGGATGCCATGATGCATATGCACTTCAAAACCAAAAACAAAATATATAAAAATTTAAATTCATACAGTGAGTGGAAGCAATGGAGATGATTATTCACACTGCAGACTTAATTCCAACTCTCAGTAAACAATGTTTCTGAAACAAAGTATGATATATTTTACTAGAAATTATTCTTCAGGAGAATATTTTCTGAAAATCCTTAAAGGAGGATTACAGTATTTTATACTGAGCTCAATGTTATTTTTATTTATCTTTTAGCAGCCAAGACATGAGCTTGGGAAGAGCTTTCCATAGGTGAGAAGTGGCGATTACTCCATATGCTTCTGAAATCTGTTTCATGTAAAGAAATGCAGTTTTGAGCCTCATCAATTTTTAAACACAAAGGAAGTACTTGACATACTGTAGTGAAAAAAGTTATAGTCTTTCATTATTAATTCACAGATCAGCTGCTCAAGCAAAATTGTTTCTGAATTTATAGCAAACTAAAAGGAACATAAAAATTATTTCTTCCTTGTGGTCTCCATAAACAGCTTTAGCAGGTATGAGGCAATAAGCACAATATAAATGCCTTTCCAGTAGATCAGTGGAGCTGTGACCGACTGTAAAACACTGGGATGCGTTTCCAGTCTACAGGTCCATTCCCAGGCAGTGTGAGGGCTTCTGTCTAGGAAAGAAATGTGCTGTGTTATATCATGACTCATTTCAGGAGAGTAAAACAAGCTCCCCAGGGTACTTTGCAGAGCAGCATTTAGGTGGCCAGCAGGGAAGCTCAAAGAACTTGCTGTTTTTGTACTACCTGCCAGAGTGAAGCAAGGGTAAGCAGTACAGGCACCCCTGTACGGATGCTGACATTCTCTGAGACGTACTGGATTGCCTCATTTATGTGGCCCCTGGGGAAGCCGTCTTCACTTTCTGTGTGAAAATTCCAGGTCTGTTTGGTTTCTATAGTACTCTAAGACAATCTGAATAAGAAAATCAATCTGGATGCAAAATTCTTATTAGGTCAGTAGGAAAAAGCTAAGCATTTCTCTTGAGAAATCTCATGCACCTCACTAGAATTATCAATAGTAGTAGTAGTATATACTGTCCTCTATTTTAGTCTACTGAGCACTTTATATCTCATACAATTGTTCTCAGTAATCCTTCAACATAAGAATACATAAATATTAGTAGAGATGAAATATCTAGATTATATATTACCAACTATATTACTGTGAGGTCTCCAGAGAAAACAAGCCAATAGTATGTATAATTACAGATATAGACAGGATTTAGTATGCACTGCTGGCTCATGTGATAGGGCTTAGAAAGCCCAAGATTTCCCATCTCCAAACTACAGACCCAGAAAAGCTGGTGGTGCAGAGGCCTGAGAGCCAGAAGACCACCCGTGTGGCCCGCAGCATAGGCTTTTGCATGGGAAGAGATGATGGAGAGGAGGACGGAGAGTCCCAGCTCCCGCAGCCAGGCTGGAGGCGAATCTGCCTCCCTCCCAGAGTAAGCTCTGTGCAGACCCTCATTCCACGGAAGATACACACCTACAGGGGCAGAGGGGGAAGCCTGCTTTACTCAGTCCATTGCTCAAATGCCAGTCTCTTCTAGGACGCCTTCTTCCACAACCCCAGAAATAGTCTTTAATCAGATCTTCGGGCACCTGGAAGCCAGGCGGCATCAAACCTGCAGTTGTCTATCACAAGCTCACGGCTCATCAGCAAGGCGCCCTCATCATTCCACTCAGTACCGAGACGTGGATTAAGACAGCAGTTTCACACTAAGTCGTAACCACGCCCGTCGGGGTGCAGTCGTCCTGCCCAGTGCCACCCTTGCCCAGCACAGAGGGCATGTCCTGGTGGTGGCTCTGCTTCTCACTTAATGCTGAGATGAAGATTAACGGCATCTAGATACTCATCTCCAGGACCACGTCAATGGATCCCACGTCACCTGATAAAGAAAGGAGAGGGGAGAAAACGATACATGTAAAGATTCTTGCTAAACACGCACGTATTCATCGCAGGTTAAGGGGGAAGTGCACACACAGGTCTCTGCTGTGCTCAGTCCTGTAGTCACATGGGCGTAGATGTCATTTGTAGCTACCCTCGCCCCCCCAGTTTTGTGCTGGCTTTGTGTCCAACAACACCTTCCCTTCTTGTGGTTCTTCAGCTTGTGAGCTGACCCTCACCTTCACTTCGTAAGGATCTGGCGCTTTAGTGATGCTGCCTGCTCTGGGCTTGGTGGCTTCCCTTGACTTTAACGGTTGGGTGTGGGAAGCCATGACTGCCCAGGGAATCCCTAGGTCCCTGACGCCCTTTCCCATCCGCATTGTGTGGCGTGGGCCAGTTTCCCCATGGTGCTGCAGTTGGCCTCTCTCTGGGCCAGAACTCCCTTCTCTGCCCACTGGCTCAGAGGAACAAGGAGCCCAAAGTGGTCATGAGTCCGTGGAAACTTCCAGCTGAGCAGAGTCACCGTGCATCGCCTGAGGGAGGTGCTCCTCGGGTGGTGTGAAGGTGTAGGCCACAGGGCATGGGACCACAGGCACAGGAAACACTGCACCTCTGGTGACTGGGCACAGCAGCCTCTGGTGACACCGAGCAGGTGTGGAGCGGGGCTCCCTAACTTCACTCTGGGTGCGAGTCTCCAGCGACATTGGAGGTCTTACTCACAGGTGTGATCGAAGCTGGTTTTCACTGTGGAAGTGTCACTGCTGGTCACAGATACGAGGTTTCAAGAGGGTGGGCAGTGAACGGAATCCGAGTCTCAGGTGGGGCTTGGGACCGGGAGGCGCCAGACCGGGCAGTCAGCCTCCCGGAACTCATCTCCTTTGGAGCATTCTCTCCTTTGCTTCCGTTTGCCCTGCTTTTCCCACTGCATTTTACAAATTTGTGTGTGTGGAGAATGATACATAAAAGTACATGTGTTACTGTTAGAAAAACATATGCTTGTGCCCTGTTTGTTGGACAAAATTTGACTTAGAAAAATGGAGTTTTGAAGGAGTGGGCCATTACAGAATGCATCAAGTGCTATGACAGGATCCTGTCCTCAGAACAGTGACCGCCAGCAGCAGCTGAAGCCTTCCTTCAGCTCGTCTGCTCGGCGTCTCCGATCATCCCAAAAGATTACCGGGAAACAGATGGAAACGGGACTGCGAAGGCGTGGGTGGGACCTCAAGAGCCGAGGAGCGATTCTGCCCGCTCTGAGCTGGTGGCTTCCCTGGACCGTAATGGCTGGGTGTGGGAAGCTGGAGCGAGGGCGCTGAGGACTGCTCAGTTCCCCGGCTCGGAGATCTCGCCGCCGCCCCGACGCTGCTCCGGACTTGTTCCCTGCACTGCCGTGCGTTTCCATTTTGTTCCTCCAGAAGGACTTCCACAGGCCCCATCGTTATGTGGGAATTACTTATTTTCCCGGGGAAATGTGCACCTAAATGGAAAAGAAAGCGCACTGTATTACAGTAGTTTGGGTACTACTGAGCTCTTTAAAACGTTTGTTTTATGAATACATAGGGGGATAACTATGTGCAAGGCTGTTTGATTTGCACTGCCAGATTTAAGGAGTCTTCATAAAACCTCTATCTGTAGATCCCATTGCTATTCCCATCACACAGCTGAGAAAGCCAAGTCCTGAAGAATCCAAGTCAGTACCTGATAAAACCCAGGAGCCCGCACTGGGCCCAGGGTTTCTGTCCTCGTCTCCGAACTTCTCAGGGACAGCCCTGGCCTGCACTTGGTGTTGTGTCCAGCTCTAGGGAGCTTTAAGAGGCTACGCCAAGAAATGGAAATAAATTAAGAAAGAAACAGAAATAAGTTAAATAAGATATTAACTATATAAAATTGAACTGGAATGTAGAGTGACATTATTTAAAAATCATATCACACACAAATCATTATAAAGATGGCTTGACTAAAATTCACTCAATTTACATCACCATCAAGAGTTGTTGGTAGTTGAACCAAATTAGGTAGAGGTAAAAAAAAAAAGTCCAATTAAATATCTAAAGGATACACCACCATAGAATTAAACTGCTTTGAAATTTAAAATAGTGCTCTTTGTGTTTGTTAAATAAGCAACATAAAATGAGACGTGAATGCATGTATTTTAACATACTGTGTATTAAAAATAGGGAATTGAACAATAGGAAGATTTAGAAAATGAGCAACAAATACAGCTGGAAAAGGCACAAATAGGAGAAAATGGTCTCATGAAGAATATTTTTAAGATGTGCAGAAGCTAATTCAAAAAGTGCAAGTGAATCCCACTTTGTGTGACACGGACACTGTCATGTGATGGAAACACAGGTGTGGGTGGATGAGGAGCTGCTGCAGGTTGATGTCTCATTCCTTCCAAAGTTCACACTGAGATTCAGTCCCCGTCGTAACACCACCGGGAGTGTAACCTTCAGAACAGGTGTCAAAGAGCCTGTGCCCTCCCGAGAGGCTTTGGATCCCTGATAAACGGACCAAGGAAAGGAGCTTGTGCTCAGTCCCCTCTGCCTTCCACCACTGGATGAGGCAGGACGGAGCGTGGGGGCAAATGTGTGCTCTTCGTGAACTGCTGGGCCCCAAACGTTGTGACAGCACAAGAGGACCAGGACAAGAATGAAATCTTGAGAACAATCAAAGAACAAATTCTAAAAAGGTTTTAACAAATGTGACAATTTAATGTTGGGCATGGCGGCCCAAGTCTGTAACCTCAGCCTTCTGAAAAACTGAGGCAACAGGATTGCAAGTTCAAACCCAGTGTGGGTGATTTAGCAATTTAGCAAGACCCTCTCTCAAAATTTAAAAAAACAAAAGCAAAAACTAAAAAGGGGTTAGGCTATAGCCCAGTGCAATCTCCAGTACTGAAATAAAATAAAATAAAAGCAGCTAATGGCACAACAAAATTAAAGGAGTTCAGTGAAGGATCACAACACACTTAACCTTTCATAGTCATCAACAGAAGTGTGTGGAAGACATGAAAATCAGCTGAAGCTTTTTAAATTTTTGCTTATAACTGTAACAATACTGTTATAGGTTGCATCAGATCTTGGTACATTAGGGAAAATATTTACCAATCTTCATATTTATGTGAACAGGGTAGCATGAAAAAACTCATCAGTAAATAAATATGTGAGGCCAGACTGAAGGTAAACATGGTATCACATACATGAGCATGCTAAGCAGAAATATTTCTCTATATAATATTTTAAAGAGTCTAAATCCTGTGAATAAGTAAATGATCAACACGAGCCATTTATTTCCACTTGGCAGTTGAGGCATAAATGAAGAGGCAATGTCCAAACAGATTGGCAGCTAGTGATTAATGATGCTACATATGTGTCCTCTTTAATGTGATTTGTCTCTTTTTGAGTATATAAAAGGGAAAAAATATTCCAAAGTTACTAAATGAACCACGAACATGAACAGAGAATAAAACTGGCCTAAGGGGGAAAATCATAGCCTTCAAATATATGTTCTTTATGTTTCAAGAAAATGATCTAAATTTTACAAACGAATCTACCAGTGACTGATACCTGTGTTCTTTGTAACTTTAATATATTTTCCTGACATTTTATCATTATCTTTAATGACAACAGCTATAATTTACTAAGCACTTACAATGTCTCAGGCTTTGTAATATCTTTCCCTAATCTTCACTGATTATGCACTATTAAGAAAGAACCAGAAAACATTATTTGGGAAGAAAAGATGACTATCAAAGTTGAGATGAAATAACTCATTCTGGATCTTCTGGAATGGAGCACGCAGCCAGACCTCTGAGCTGGGTCTCACCCTAGGTCCCTGTTTCCCCCATCTGAGCATTTGCTCACAGCAGCCTGAATTACAAGACTCTGAAAACACTGAAATTCATGTCAAGCTTAAAAGAAAAGAATAATTGGTTTGTATTTTTTAGTGCATTCAATTAATGAATATTATATTCATGTAAATCAATGATGCCAGACGTTTTAGAGAGTGAGTGCCAGACTGCAGCCCAAAACCCATTTAAATTATCGCAAAATGCTAGCACTGCAATTCAGCCTAAATACTGAGGTTTTAATTTAGAAGAAAGAACTGTACATTAGCATTTTTTGTCTTAAAGGAAAAACACAGTAGCACACATGCATAGATTCACCCACTGGTCCAAGTGACCTCTACTGACTTCTTTTTCTTTTTCTTTTTGGAGGTACTTAGGGTTGAACCCAGTGCCTCCACACTGAGCTATATTTACAATTTGTTGACATTGTCTCACCAAATCACTAAATTATGCAGACTGGGCACAGCCTCGCCGTCTTCATGCCTCAGTCTCTCAGAGATCTGGCTTTCCAGTGCAGATTATGAAGGACGCAGATTCCCAACACCTACCTGACAAGTTTGTGATGAATAAATACCCCTTCAGCTAAACACTGAAATCATCAGAAGGTTCTGAGGCATGCCACACAGATTAGGACGAACCTAGAGAGTCTACATATGCATGTTAATTTTTTTTTACTATTTTAGGAAATTACTTAATCTGCATACATATTTTGTTTGTTTTGTTTTGTTTTATGTCTAATGAGTATTATGGCCTTCCATGAGATGATGGTGTTTTCTTTTTTTTTTTTGTTTCATTTTGTTTTAATCAATAAACTAAAATCAAGGAAGGATCTAGGATAGCTGCCATCCAAATGTGCCACATGGTAGAAACAGGATTTGTGATCTTTTGGGTGTTAACTTGAAGGAGATTTAGTCTTCAACTTCTACTGTTTTAATTTAGCCATCAGTTACCATTTATAATTAAATAAGGCACATTAACAACCCTGTTGGGATACAATTAATATTCTGTATTTCACCCATTTAAAGTGCGTAGTCTGGCAGTTTGGATTATGGTCCTAGACTATGGTGAGCACCACTTCAGTCCATGGTAGAGTGTTGTTCCACAAAACAGACTCCAAAGGGTTAGCAGTTCCGTTCCCCATCTCTCCTCAGCCTGTAACCTCTGCCCGGGCCGCAATCATGGGTCTACTTTCTGTTGTATTTATTTGTCTAACCTAGAGCATTTTACCCTCAGTTGTATATCCTGACGAACAGATTCCCCATCCCTACCTTCCAAGACTTTGGTAATTTCTGCTCTGTCCTTCTATGAGATCAGCACGGTCAGATTCTACAAATAAGTGGTGTTGTGCAATCATCTTGCTTTCTGTTTCTGACTTTATTTCACTCAATATAATGTCCTCTAGGTTTGTTCATGCTGTAACAAGTGACACTTTTTTTCTTGTGATGAATAAGCATTATTCCTTGTGTGTATGTATCACCATGCCTTTCTTTTTCATCTCTTGATGGACACTCATGTTGATTCTATACCTTGGCTGTTGAGAACACGGGAGTGTAGACACGGCTTCAGCACACCTATTTCCTTTGGAGAAGAGCCCTCCAGTGGCGTTTCTACATATATGGTAGTTCAATTTTTATTAGTTTTAGGAACATTCATACAATTTTCCGTGGTCACTCTACTAATTTGAATTTCTACCAATAGTTTGTAAGGATTGTTTTTGCCACCACCTTCTCACTAATACCTATCTTTTATTATTTTTGATATGAAGCATTCCAACAAGTGTAAAAAATCTGTGCAGGTATTAGAATTAACTTTTCTATATCTGCAGAAAAAGGTCATTGGGATTTTGATAACCATCAGATTTAATCTGGATCATTTTAAAGAGTATTGATATCACAGCAATATTAAATATTTCAATACATAAAAAGGTGAATTCCATATATTGCACTCATTTTAAAATTTATTTTAAGTGATACATAGAAAGTTGTACATATTAATAAGGTATCATGCAATTTTGGTACTTGCATACATAACGTGTTTAAATTAGGTTTCCTGTATATGACCCCTCAAACATTTGTCATTTATTTAGGTGCTCTTTAATGTCTTGCAGTGATATTTTGTAGCTTTTTGTGGGACAGTGTTGACAGTTTTAATCAAGTTTCAGTGGCTTCATTTTCAATTTTTTTTTTTTTTTGGCTGGCACATTATAGAGAAGTAGCTGAGTTTTGAGTGTTGCTGTTACAGTCTGCAATTTTGCTGAACTTTTAAATTAGCTTTACCAGATTTTTGTAGATTTTCTAAGATTTTGTTCATGTCATATGGAATATCATGTCACTTCTACTGAGATGGCTTTTACTGTTTCCCACCCCATCTGGAAGCCTTTCTTTTTTCTTTTTTGAACGAATGTGCAGTGAGTTACAAACATAATGATCACGCTTTTTATGTTGAGGAGGCTCCCATCTTTTCCCTTCTTGCTGAGGGTAATCAGGAGTGAGTGTTGGCTTTTATGAAGTGATTTTTCATGTGTTGTTTCCCCTATTTGTCTGTTCTCATCAAGGATCACATTGATTGATTGTCTTATGTGCACCAGCCCTTCTGCTGCTGGGGTTAATTCCACTTGATCATGACACATAATCTTTTTACTCGGCTTCTGGGCTCAGCTTTCTATGTTTGTTAAAGACTTTCCTATTTACATTTATGGAGAATTGCACTGTGGTTTCTGTTTAACATCTGGCCTTGGTATCAGGATAATGGCAACCACCTAAAAGGAGCTGGGGAGTCAATCTCTACGAGCTCTGAGGAATTGTTTTAGAAGCCTTAATGCTAGCCGAGCGCACTCCTTTAATCCCAGCACTCGGGAGGCTGAGGTAGGTGGAGCATTGTGAGTTTGAGTTTGAGGCCAGCTTGGGCTACAACACGAGCGCAAGGTCAGCCTGAGCTACATAGTGCGACCCTGCCTCAAAAAAACTAGGGCCGGGAGTTTGGCTCAGTGGCTTAAGCGCCTGTCTGGCAGGTGTGAGGCTGTGAGTTCCATCCACGGTGCCGCAAAAAAAACAAAAAAACAAAAAAACAAAAAAACAAAAAAAAGAAAAAGAAAAAGAAGACTTAATGCTAATATTCGATAAATATTAAGCAGAATTTACCAGCAAAGCTGTTTGATCCTGGACTTGCCTTTCTCAGGAGGATTTAAATTACAGATCTGATCTCTCTACAACTGATCAGATTTTATACTTTTTTTCCTTGGGGGAGTTTTGGGGGGTGTGTTTAGGAATTTACCATTTTTACCTACATTTTCTAATTTATTGACATACAATTATTTATAGCATTCTATCAAATTATTTTTTTTTCCTTTACAGCCTGTAGTAAAGCCTCACTTTCTTTAGTTACATTGGTAGTCTGAGTCATCCAGTTTATTTCAGTTTAACTAATCGGTTATCATATTTATTGCTCTTTACACAGAAGTTGCTTTATATCATTTGATTTTTTCCATTCATTTTCTGTTCTCTACCCCACTCATTGCCATGGTAATCTTTCATCCTGTCTGTCTGTTGTGCTTAGTTTGCCTTTCCTTTCATGGTTCTTTGAGGTGCAATGATAGGTGAAGTGTAAATTTTGTCAGATCACGGACTTTATTTCATGTAATAAGACTAAGTTATGGCACTGTGTGGAATACTTTTCTTGTTTCAATGAATGTCTTAACTGTGTTTTAGATTTTGTCTTTCATTCATAGATTGCTTGACATATATTCCTTAATTTCCCTACAATTGTGAAGTTTCTGACTTTCTTTCTATTATTTATTACCTATTTCATCCCATTGTTGTTGGAGAATATGCTTTGTGCAATTTGAGCTTTAAAGTTAGCTAAAGGTACTCCAGGGTTGAACATGTTCTGTTCTAGAGAATGTTCCACGTGTTCTTGATAAAAATATGAATTCTGTACCTTTGGGACTGTTGTCTATACATGTCTGTTGAGTTCAATGGAATTTTGACATTAAGTCCTCTATTTTCTAATTGAAAATCAGTCTGGTTATTCACTGTGTTATTGTAAGTGGAATGCTGAAGTTTCCAACTATGACTGCAGGGCCTTTGTAAGTCTGTTTCTATTCTTACTTTTGTCAACATTTGCTTCAAATACTTTAGATCTAGATGTACATATTTGTACTGTTTAGATCCATTTATAATATGCTTTTGTCTCATAACAATTTTAACTTAAAACTTTGACATTAGTACAACTGTCCCACCTCTTCTGTGATGATAGTTTTCATCAAGTATCTTTTTTTTATGTTTTCTTTTTTGAATTTATTTCTGTCTTTGAATCTGGAGTCTTGTATATATAGTATAGATGTGGTCATATTTGTTCCTTTTAGTCAATTTTGTTCATATTAGTCAATAATCAGATTTTTGGAGGTTTTTTAAATTTTGTTTTGTTTTGTTTTTGAGACAGGGTCTCGCTATGTAGCTCAGGCTAACCTTGAACTTGTGGCAATCCACCTACCTCAGTCCCCAGAGTGCTGGAATTATAGGCATGTGCCACTATGTCCAGCTTTAATTGAAATTTTTAATCCATTTATATTTAGTATTCTCCATTTGCCTCGTATCATTCTTGTTTCTTGTTTCCTCCATCACTGCTTTCGTTCTAACTGCATTTTTATAGTGCGCAGTTTTGATATTCTAATTTTCTTATCAATGCATCTAATAGGTTGTTTAATTTATAACTGCCTTTAGAACTGCAATTAATATCTTTTACTTAAAACCACTGAATTCCAATATCTCTTGAACTCCAATAGCATACAAAAACCCTGCTCTGATACTACTCTATCCTTTATATTGCAATTTACATAAATTGCATCTTTCTATGTGTTTTCCTAATATCATAGATTAATCATCATTATATTATGCCTTTACCTTTTAACTCTTTAAGGCATGCAGGAAATTAAAGTAGAGTTACAATAATATTAATTTCTTTATTTACTTTATGTGTTTTTATATTTCATATCAATCTCTACAAATCACGTGAATATGGAGACTTTGTGTTTATCTAGGAGTTTTGTCCAAATTCTGTCTAGTGTTTTCTTATCATTGCAACCTAAAATATAGCCTTAAGAATTTCTCAAATGCTGAATTCAGTAGCATGAACTCTCTCCATTTAAAATCTGGGGATGCCTTCATTTTTCCTTAACATGTGAAGGATAGGTTTGTGGAATACTGAACTTGTGGTGCAGAGATTTTTCTCCTTGCATTTTGAGTCTGTCACCTTATTGTTCATAATGAAAAGACTATTGTTAAAGGACTGAGGGTCCTCTGCATGAGGATTCTCTTCTGACACACTCTGAGTTTTGGGAACCAGAAAGACATTCTGATGAACACTGTGGGGTGGGCTCATGAGAACAGAAAGCATTTGTTTCTATTTGTGCCATGGAGGTGTTTCCTGGCATAACTGCTGTCTATTGGAACCAGGACTACAAGTATGTTTCTCCTGGCAAACCTTTAGTTATAGTTTCATTCTACTATGAAAATTGTTTGTATTAGAGATGAGAACATTCCTTATGGATCCTCTGTTAATATTTACCAGCTATATTCTTTCTTACCTATCATGTTAATTTATCATTTATTATCTCCTTGATTGACTCATTTATGTGACAAATCATCTATTTACTAATCCTTTTCATTTAAGGAAGTATCCAAATGTATTCTGTTTTTAAAACTACTTCATTGTCTGTCTCTGAAGATGAGTCTTCACATGGATAAATCTTTTTACTAAAACGCAAACTCCAGGTTGCACATGTATATAGAAATGAGTTTTCAAGATTAAAATGATGACCCGCAGTTACTGTGAGAGTTATCTAATGTTTAGTTAGAACTAATATACTTTCATATTTCTATCTATACATTGATTCAATGTATGCATCCATGCTTTTCTTCTTACAGAAGTAGACCATGTTCATTGAACAAATATTGCAAACTTAAAACAAAGTACTGCAAAACAAACTTAATCTGGTATCCCAACATGACCACAGCTAAACTTTGAGCATTTATCTCTTCAGTCTGACAGATTTTATTTTGTTTTTAATAATACCATTTATGTAAAATTAGGTTGTTTCACATGACTTCATTGTATAATCATAATTCCAAAATCAGTATTTTATAGATTTTTAATATGTGTATTCTGTTTCACCAAGTGGCTATGTCAGTATTTACATAAATATTCACTTACACTTGGGGCTTTAAATACTTCCAAATATTTGTAATGGTACATAAAAAGGTTACAATGCATTTGTGAATAAAACTACCCATATTCATTATTATTATTTCCTCAGAATAGTTAACCAAGAAACGAAGTGTCATCACAAAGCAGGAATATGGAAAAGACCCTTTATGCTAATTACTAATTATTTTCTGCATAGAAGTTGCTATTAGCAATAATAGAAAGTGCCAGTTCCATTGAACACTTTTTAATGTTATGTGTTTCTAATTTACAGAATTAAAGTGGTATTTTTCTGCTCTAATTTTATTTAGCTAAAAAATACAGAGGTTGCATATTTTCTTTATATATTTTGATGAATTTATGCAGTATCCAAACCACACAGAAGGGTATATTGTAGTAAGTAAATATCTCTCAGAAAAGAGCACGGCAATTTTCTTTAGAAGAATAGTATAAATTGTTTAGTAAACTTTGCTGTCTGCTATAGAAAGAATTAGAATATGTCCATGAAATTATATATACTGTTATTTTATATCTAGGGTGTGTTTTTAAAAATCAACAGTTTTTGAAATGTCTCAGTTAGTGTACTGGTACACTAGCATTTTATTACTTCAATATGGAATTTCATTTGGTGGATGGTTCATAGTTTATTTAAGTCTTTTCCTATTGTTTGCTATTTAGATATTTTTAAACTTCCTTATTGTGGTGAGTAGTGTAATGAATAGCCTGTACAGGCTACTCCTCTGTGGTTATTTATGATCATTTATCAAGGAAAGACCCAGAGAGGCATTATTGCCTCATGAACGCAGATTCAAAATTCAGCTATTAAGAGATAATGCCAACTTCTCTACAAAACCTACAATTAAACCTCTACCAACAACAAATGAGAGAATATTTTTATCCATATCATTTCTGGCCTTGGGTCCTAACATACTTTCTTCCTCTTGCTCATAAACTGGTGAAAGCAAGTATCTTATTTTTGCTTTAAATTTACATTCACCTAATCATAAAATGGTGAATCTCTTGATGTTTATCAGCCATTAATAATCCCTTGCCATGTGAAAAACATCCACTTATTTACTAAATTTAGTTCGCAGTTTTTTCTTTCTTTGACTTTTAGTAATTCATAATATAGTCAGATATTGATCAATTCCTGTCATATTTTCCTTCATTTATAGATTGTATTAGTGTTAGTTATTTGTTAATATAGTCACCTTAACAAGCTTTATCTTTTGGATTGAAAGAATACAGAATGTATATTGTTTAAGAAGAACTTATGTTTCTCAATACTTATATTTGCTGTCCTAGTACTTTCATGATACTATTTGTATTATTCTTTAATTCTAATTTTTATCATTATTACAACTTTAATCTTAAATTTTTCCTTGCATCTATTTATTTTTTTTTTACTTTAAAGAATAAAAAACAAAATTTCAAGGCAAGATAATAGGAAAGTAACAATGGTTAATACATTGTTTATTGTTATCTTTAAATTACTAACTCAGAGTACAAGGTACAGGCATGTAATTATCCAAACAATATTAGCACAAACCTTTCTTTTCAATGAAGTATCAGAAATTAGTAGTATAACTATCTTCCTATCATATATACATATATATATTTAATTTTTACATTTCCCTTACTTTTTTTCTCCTTTCCCTCATCCCAGTTCCTCTTTCCTTTTGAACAATCTCTTCACATTTCACAGTATCTACTGTGTATTTTGGATCTTACTCTTTTGCACACTCGGGAGATAATAACGTTTGCACATGTGTGTCTGGTTTATTTCACTTATAAGTATGGTCTTGAGTTGCAGTCATTTACCTATAAAAGTCTCCAGTTTTTAATGGCTGAGTAGTACCCCACTGTATAAAAATACCACATCTTTTTTATTCATTCCACGGTTGGTGAGCATTTGAGTTGTATCCAAGACTTAGCTAATGTAACTGTGCTGCTATAAACATAGGTGCACATATATCTCTGTGGTATAATGTTTTTAATTCTTCTGGGAAGATATCCACCAGGTGACTAGCTGGGTCAAATGGGAACTCCAACCCTAGGTTTTTGAGGAATCTCCACACTGATTTCCACAGTGGTTGCACCAGTCTACACTCCCACCAACACTCTCGCCAGCTTTTGTTATTGATTGGTTTCTTGATGGCATTCTTTCTGGAGTGAGACTTTTTTTTTGTATATTTATTTGCCATTTGTATTTCTTTATCTGAGAAGTGTATATTCATCTCAGATGCTTGTTTGTGGATCAGGTCTTTATATTTGGAAGATCAGATATTGTTGAATTCTTTATATGTTTTCTTGATAGTAATCTTTGGTCTGAGGTACAGCTGGCAAACGTTTTTTTCCCACATTGTGGGTTGTCTCTTCACTCTGTTGGTGGTTTCTCTAAATATTATTCCCTATAAACATGAGACATGAGCACTTTTATGTATTAAATACATGATTCTCTCAACACAATATAATTAGATTACATTGTATTATATTACATATGCAGTGGTACCTGGGTTAAAAAACTTAATCCAGCCCAGGATTCTGGAGAAGACAGTCCCATTTGTGCGTGTCACCTGATGTGGCGATCATGAAAAGAAGCAAAATCTGGCAGAATATTTAGAGCCCAGCTCCCGTCACACCTGGCTCTGCGTAGCACTCCATTTTTAATATTAATCCATTTTCTGTTACTACAATGAAATACCTGAATAGCTAACTCTGCAATGGAAAGAGGTTTAACCAGCTCATATCCTTGGAGGCTGGAAGTCCGAGGTCAGAGCCCCATCGTTAGGCCTCTGGTCAGGGCCTCCTGTGGACAGTGTCCCAGTGGCTGCGGTGCCAGCGAAGGAAGAGAGGCCAGGAGGAGACAGAGAGGATGGGCTCCCCGCACTCCTGAGGACCCAGGCCCGGCACCCTGCAGTCCTTCCCCAGGTGCGGGCTCTCACAGCTGCGCGCTAGGGCCGCCCCGCTGAGCCTGGAGCCCGGCTTCTGCACAGGAACCGTTGGGACCCAGGTCTCATCACTGCATAGGCTGGGAGCGCTGTATGTTCATTTAACACTGAGGAATGTCACCTGCACAGAACAGTTGACGATAGGTTTGTTTTTGTTTTCCTATCCATGGATTATAATAGTTTGCTTTCCTAAATAATTTTATGTGATTTGTAACAGAAAATAATACATATTTAGCTGTAAAGAACTAGCAGTTTCATATTTGATAATACATGGTCATTTATTGTCATCCTCAAAGCAGGTAATAGTTTTATCCTCTTCCTGCTGATGAGGAAATTGGAAGCCGTGGAGTCAAGGACTTCACAGAAGGTCATGTTCACAGAACGTCTGCCACACTGGAGCAGGGAGCGGGAAGCCAAGGCAGCCTGCGCTGAAAGACATTACTTCACTAAAACAAAGGCTTTGCATACGAATTACTATCACACATTAAAACATAAAAGTTTTAAAGTTAATATTGACCCTTTATAATAAACTACATTGATTCAGGAAAAAAAATTCTGGAAGGAAAAATTTGCTACAGCTCTCCACACCAAATCTGACAAATTCACACAGTGTCATACTGTGGGAACACACTTTTCTAGTGACAATAATTTTCTAGTAAAAGAAGTGATTTTGAGGTAACTTTTAACTCCCTTGTTTTGAAACCTCTTATACATATTCTGGCAAATACTAGACAAACTATATTAAGCCTAGTACGACAGAATTTTATTATACTAAGCAGGCATGAAAGTTGAGAGCCTCGTAAATATTAATCACAGCCTAATGAACAGTGGGAGATTTCTGAATATCAATCTTTACTAGAGGGAAATTTTGAATTAAAGAGAACACTTCCTAACCAATAAATCACTGGTGGAGAATTGAAGGCATTCTCATACATCTGCTTGAGTAGTGTGTTCTCTGTTCCTAAAGGAGCAGACAGTGGGGATATCAAAATAGATGCAATTTTATAATCCCACATGGAACTTCTGCATTTTTAACTGGATCATTTTTTACATTTTTAATTATCTCCAAAAGAGGCTGGATTGTATCACACAAAACTCGAGAACATTATTTAGTGTCAGAGCTAAAATAGCTTAGAAGTAGAGGGAGCTTGTCTCATCCTTTCTCATTAGCATTCATAATTCATTGTCCAAGGGAGTAGAAGACTCAAGGTGAAAAGGAGACCAGAAATGCCAAAACTTGATTGGCTTACTGCCTTTATTGAATGCTTGATTTCCGAGTTCATGTACAATTTATGGCAGAAAAAGTGACATTTTCCATCATAATTCATAATTTCATAAATAATACCAGCATGTCTATACACACCTACGTATCCTTAATAGTTATCCACTAACAGAAAATTGCCATGTTTCTTTCCACAGGTGGAGCTAACTGCATATTAAGACAAGTCTGAATGTGGATACTGACACAGGATTTTATTATATTGTTTATATTGAGAAACAAAAATATGGGACTCAGTTAAAACTTTGAGGTTTTCTTAATATTCAGTATTAAGAAAGGATTTAAAATCTACAATACACTTCTTCATTAGACATTAATATTTTAATGAGAATACTTAGAAATGAAGAATAATAGTTTTGTGTTCCTTGGTACCATCAAAATGTGAACTATGTTTACTGAAAGAACACAAACACATGTATTAAAGACCTTGGGCATCAGAAATAGTGTATATCATTGAAAAATATTACGCCATTTCAAATTCATAGGGAAGTTAGTGCTTACTCTTTAGGTAATAATACAGCAGAATACTATAATTAAGCATTAACCACTACCAATTTTTCCATTTATTTCACCTGAATTTCCTTTTAAGGCAGAGAAAGTTATGCTGATTTTGAACACAATCATAGTGCCTTGTGTTTAGTGGTTCAGTGAATATTTAAGAAATGTTTTTAAAATTATAGCTTTTATATAAAAGTATGTGTGCTCTTTCATGACAACAAATAGTTTTAAGACAAATATTTAAATATAGCTGAAATAATAATATGGTTTCCCAACTCTGTGTAATGCAACAAAATGGAAATTGTCGTAATTTTATACATATTTCAGTAAGCTTTTGTATGTAGGCACTCCATGTCACCCACAACTACAACAGACTAATTTCTTAAGATCATTTCTTTTTTATGATATTAAATCTGCAAGTTTATATATACTTCAGAGCTTGCCAAATACTTCTCTTTTGAAACTTTAAGGAGCTAGTAACTTGGATGGAAAATATACTTTATAATGTGTATTAATGATCTTATTTTTTACATAAATACACTTTGTATGACAAGTACTATATGGAAAATAAATTACACAAGTGACAATATCAGAGTTGGCTATCTTCAGAGTTTTGTTTTGTTTTACTTCCTCTTACACTCACAATAAGGTCATCTTGTTTTTTCACTGATAAGCACAGTCTATGGAACACTTTGGCACTTGGAGCTTGTAGGTGATTCGATCATATATTATCTACACAAACCTTCACAATAAAAGCCTTCACAATTCTACTACCAAGGTTCCTTTTTCTGATATAAGTTTGTTTATTATTTGCTGTCTCTTCTTCTCTTCCTTATTTACTTTTGCTTGGAATTAATTTTTTCTGCTGTAAATCAGAGTTTTAAAAAATATGTATACTCACCAGGGGCAATTATGATAATTTCCAGTCTGTATTGTATTGAGGACTAGAAAGCACTAAACTGATTAAAGAAAAAATAAGTTAACTGAATTTAAGAAAAAATTACACTAAATCTCCAAATTTGTCACTATTCAGTGTACAGTAACATTATCAATATGATGCCTGTATAACATAAAAATAACAATGGAGGTGTTGGCAAGGTTGAAAATGAAACTTGTATGGAAAATTTGTGAAATGAAGGTGAAATAAAAAGATAGTTAATGAAGGTGATCTTAGAATATAATAATCAGAATTCTAGTAGTTCTATACCAAAATAATGAACCGAAGTTTTCATCCATGAAGTCAGTCCTCTGCTAGTGATGAGGGTCATCAAATCAGCAGGCAGCAGAGAAGGAGCAGGCAGCCAGGAGCTCAGCGGCAGGAGTGTGTCTTGCACGTGAGAAGGGCTAGTTTCCATCCCCAGCATTGCTAAATAAAAGCAAGTGGAGAGAGTGAAGTGTTTGTGTATATATTTTTTTCAAAGTTTTTTATTCTTGTTGGGTTTAATATCAGGTAAGTATTATCAGAAGATTCAGAGACATCCAAAATAATGTTTAATGTTTCCACTATACAATAAGTGCAAAATTTGTTTTTTCCATTACCTGGTCGTATCGCTTTAAATTAGTTTCCTTTCTGTGGTATGATTTGTAATCATTTGGCTGTAAGGAAAGGTCACTGAGAGGAAGTGCGGCAGTGGCACATCCTGGCAGAGGTTGTTCAGAGGTTACGGTCATGCTTTCTGCTGTTCTGGAAACCTCTATAACAATTTCTGCAGTGATTGTACTAGTTTACATTCCCACAAACAATGCAGGAGGGTTCTTTTTTTGCCACAGCCTCCCCAATATCTGTTATTGTTTGATTCTTAATGATTGTCATTCTTTCTTGAGTAAGATGGAATCTTAGCATTGTTTTATTTTGCATCTTTCATATATTTGTTGACCATTTGTATTTTTTCCTCTGTAAATTTCTCTTGCTCATTTACTGAGTCTTTAATATTAGGTGGTTTGAATTTTTTGAGGTCTTTGTATCTTCTAGATATTAGTAATCTGTCTGAGGAGTAGCTCGCAAAAAATGTTTCCCATTCTGTAGGTTATCTCTTCACTCTACTAATTGATTCTTTCAGTGTATGAAAGCCATTTAATCTGATATAATCCCACTTGTTGATTCTTGCTATTTCTTGTGCAATTGAGGTTCTGCTTAGAAAGTCCTTTCCTACAGCTATGTCTTCAAGTGTCTTACTTATTCTACCTTCCAGAATGGTTAATGTTTCTGTTTTAAGGTTTAGATCTTTGATCCATTTTGATTTTGGTTTAGTGCATTCTTCTGCAGACAGACATCCAGGTTTCCCAGCACCACTTGTTGAATAGATTAGCTTTCCACTAACATATGCCTTTGGCCCCTTTTTTAAAAATCAAAAAGCTGACTTCTTCTGGGGAGGGTTTTGTACCCTCAATTCTGTTCCATGGATCCGTGATGTGTCAGTTTTTGTCAATTTTACCACTGTTTCTTCATAGTATAGTTTGAAGTCAGGTATTTTTATGCCACCTGCTTTGTTCTTTTTGCCCCCAATTAACTTTGCTATTCTGGGTCTCTTCTGGCTCCATGTAAATTTTAGGATTATTTTATCTAGATCTGTAAAGTATGCTGTTAGTATTTTGACTGGGATTGTACTGAATCAGAATAATAGTTTTGGAAGTATGGCCACTTTGACAATATCAGTTCTGTCTATTCAGGAGCAGGGAACTGCTTTCTACTTTCTGATATTCTCTTCAATCTCCTTTTTCAGAATACTGTAGTTTCCTTTTAGAGGACTTTTACATCCTTGATTAGGCTAATTTCTAGGTATTTCATTTTTCCTGGAGCTACTGTGAATGGTATTGTTTTCATAATTTTCTTCTCATTCCATTCATTGTTGGTATATACAAATGTTAAAGATCTATGTATGTTGACCTTATAGTCTGCTACTTTGCTGGAGTTGGTTATTATTTCTTCATGTTTTTTGGTGGTGTTCTTTGTATCTTCTATGTGCAGCATCATGTCATCTGAAAATAATGCTCATTTGAGTTCTTCCTTTCCTATGTGTATTCCTTTTTTTTTTTTTTTTTTGCCAAATTGCTCTGGCTAATGTTTCAAATATTATGTTGAACAGAGGAGGTGATAGTGGATATTCTTTTCTTGTTTCTGAACTTAGGTAAAATGCTTTTATTTCTCCCATTTAGTTTGTCATAAATAGCCTTTACCATACTCAGGTATGGTTCTTCAATGCCTGTTTTCCTCAGGATTTTTTCATGATGGGCTGTTGAATTTTGTCGAAAACCTTTTCTGTATCTACTGATATGATTTTGTGGTTTTCGACCTTGCACCTGTTTGTGTGATGTATTACAGTTATTGACTTGCACATGCTGAACCTCCTTGCATCTCTTGGATGAAACCTACTTGATCATCATGTATCGTACTTTTGATAATGTGCTGCACTGTATTTGCTCGTATCTTGTTGAGGATTCTTGCATCTATGTTTATTAAGGAGATTGGCCCATAGTTCTCCTTTGTAGTTGGATATTTACCTGATTTGGGAATCAGGGTAATACTGGCTTACACAAAGGAATTTGGGAGCTTGTTGTCCTTTTCAGTTTCTTTGAAGAGCTTGAAGAGCATCAGTGATATAACATCCTTAGAGCTTTTGTAGAATTCAGCAGTGAGCCTGTTAGGTTTTGGGCTTTGGGCTTTTTTGAGCAGGTGGCTTCTTTACTTCTGTGTTAATTTCACTGCCTGTTATTGGGTTTAAGTCCTGTGCTTTGTGGTATGGGAAAAGGGCAACGTACAGTGTTGAAAGGGTCCTATTGGAGTTAAGGATATGTTATTAAATCTTTGGAGAGGGATAACAGGGACAGGGGTTAAGCATATTGATGCCTTTTAAAAAAGTGTAGATGGCCCCCACTTTTTTCTCCTTCTTTTTTTTGGGAAATAGAGAAGTGAGGAGCATATGTGGCTTATATGGAGAGTTTTAGTAGGCAGTTGTCTCCCCATAAATAATTTTCAGCAGTGCTAGTCTTTACTCCTTCTGCTATTTATTTTAAGTGATTTGACTCTGTCCCTATGTTTCGCTGAAACAATTGCTCTAGTTATAACAGCATCCACAGATTCAATCTTATGGTGCTTCTACACCATAGTCCTTGAGTTGCTCTTCCCTCTTTGTCTGTCCTCTGCACACACTGTGACAGCATATTATCTGTGGTTGCTCTGAAGAGAGGTGGGTGAGGTGGGTGGGGACAAGGGAGGTGGTTAAATGAGGAGCGCTAGATAGGAAGAGGGAGGCTTGAAGGGGAGAATGGTGGCAGATGAGAGGCAATACAGAATTGGGTTCTGACTTCATTAGAGTACTTGTAGTTGAGTTGAGTATGGAGGGTTTTCGGTGGATATTTTTGGGACAAGGGTTAGGTACTGGGAAAAGGGGGTTCACTTTGTGGTTAAGGCAAGCCACGTGGTTATGAGAACTTGCTTATAGGGAGGACAGTAGCTGGGTAAGACATGGAACAGCCGAAGGCTTCAGATGGGGTGGATGGAGGATTACACTAGTGAGGACAGGAGTGACTACTTCAGAGCTCAGGGTGGTGGATTTAAGAACTTGGGAGGAGGAGTTTACGTGATTGGAAAAGAATAAACAGATATGTTAGTGATACTGTGTTGGAGTTGAGAAGAGAAAACTAGATAAAGAGCTGTGAGGAGGGGAAACACTTACACACCTGTTAAATCAGAGTCAGTGGGCAAGCAAATACACAATTGTAACAACCTAAGAAACATGAATCGTAAAAGAACATCAGGTAACCCTATGTTACTAAATAAATCAAGAAAGATCCAAAAATTTAAGCCAATAAGATGTCTGATGGGAACACAGCTTAGATATTACAAGGAGACACTGCACGTGTTCTAGGATCTGGTCAGGCTCCAGACCCTAGAGATGAGCATATGGAGAAGGGTTATAAAGAGTGCAAATGTGGCTCAAGGGAGTCCCAGAGGTCAGAACTCGTGGGGAGCTAAGACAGGGATTCCTCTGGATCACCCATATTTATTGGCCCTTTCACAATTCAGAGGAGTGCAAGAAATGAAAGGCACATCTGAGGCAAAAGCCCTCAAAAATGAAAGGCCTTGAGAATTTAGAACAAAGGCAGTTAATCTTGCTAATTAAGAGAACTGTTTGATCTTTAGGACTGACAGTTTATTGCCCCTGAATCTTTGAGTGAGACTCAGCAACCCACAGCTGCAGCATTATCTTGTCTTTAGAGGCTGTGAGCACGAGTTTTCCAACACAGCCAGGCAGCACTGTGGTCAGTAACTTAACTCACACATCCGGTCCTCAAGGCATCTGTGATTCCCACGAGGGTCTTTCCCACAGAGTCCACCTGCTCAGGTCCCAGCAACTCCTCTGACCCCTCCACCCAATACTGATGGCAGCTCAGACTCTGGACCTCTTTCTGCCAGAGTGCAGTCATTCTTGCAGTGTCTGCTCAGTCTGCATTGTGGGTTAGGAACCCCTGCTGTCCTCTACCTGAGTGTGATGGTGGATTGGGCTGACAAGTCCACTGGCACTCGGGTGTCCACTGAGTCAGGATTATTCTTATGGAATCAGTTCTACTCAAGCAATAACAGACCGATCGATTCCAGTGGAATCTATCAGGGCCAGTTGAGAAGTAACACACCACGAGACCATTTTTGGTCTCCCTTTAGCCTAGAGATGAAACACACAGCTGTAGTGTGAGGATTGCAGCAACTCAAGCCTCAGCTCACAGCTGTGTGCACTAAACGCAATGGCTGTGTCTCCCCCACCGGCAAAAAACTGCACTCAGCAGTAATTGCATAGAATCAGTTACCTAAAGCCCAAGAGGCTGGGGACCAGGTAATGCCAGACATGGGAAGAGAAGAGAAAAGAAAAAAGAAAGGGAGAAGATATTTTAAGTCCTCTGCTCTGTGGTGTGGGAAGGAGGACACAGGAAGGTGGTGAAAGGTCCTGTTGATGTCATGGGTGTGCTATAAATTTAGAAAGGGACACAGGGAAAACTGTACAAGATGGGTAGTGGGAAATGGGACCGGGAAAAGATTCCATAACTGATATGAATATTCTGGAAAAAGTTTGAAGGGAGACAATTGAAAAGGTGGAGGAGAGAAAAGTGAAACTGAGAATGAATAAAACACAAGAGGAAGAAGTCAGGCGAGGAAGGACATAAATGAACAGGGGAGGATTCCTTTACTCTCTAAAACTATGTTGAGAGGAAGAAAGAAATGAGGAGACAGCACAGAGACACATCACGAAAGAAAAATGCGTGGTATTTTTATGCAATGGCATGTTACTCAGTTATAAATAAGGATAAGCTTGAGGCTTTTACAGTAAATGGATGAAACTTGAAATCATACTCATAAGTGAAATAAATCAGCTTCACGTGTGTAAACATCATATTGTCTCACTAGTGTAAAAAACTGAAAGAGTAAATAAGATCCAAAATGTACAATAGCTGTTGTGAAAGTTACAGGGGAAGAAACTGTTCAAAAGGAAAGAACAACTGGGAAGTAGGAAAGGAGGAAAAAAAGGAGAAAAGATCATATACAAAAATAGATAGATAGATAATAGATAATTATACTACTAATCTCTTAGTTCATCTAAAAGAACAGTTTGTGCTTTCACCGTTTGATCAGTGTTTCATGCCTATATTTTGTAATCTGATTGACTACTTTGAATATAACAATGTGCAATATATTAATCATTGTTAATCTATTATTGTGTAGTTTTGAAATTCTGTATCATTGTTTCTGTTCTTTTTTTCATTTTAAAATTTAAAAATGGGATAAAAGTGTGGGTGAAATATTCATAGGAGGAGGAAAACAGCAAAGTAAACCCTCCTACAAAAATTACATTACAATAAAAGCAAAAAAACCAGAAATAACAGGGTCAAACCAAGGTGAGTAACAAGCATTCTCAATGTCTTTGGACTGTGGCTCCCTCCTCAGGCTGCCCCAGAGCAGGCTCAGAGAGGGACACGCGCTGTCCGTGATGGGCGTCCGAGCGGCCGTACAGCCCAGAGCGGTGCTGGGGACGGAGCCGAGCCAGGCGCTGTGGCCTCCGGTCCTGCGGAGCCCGGGCACGGAGTCTGAGCACAGCCCGCACCCCTCGGCAGGACGCTCTGGTCACTCAGCCTGGGAACGCGGCGGAGCGGGCCCAGGTCCAAACCCTCGGTGGGTGCGGTGGGTGCCGCGGGCTGCAGCCCTGTGGGGCCCGCTCCTGGGCACCGCACCTGGGTCACTCACCCGCGTGGACCCTGGAGGGCTGCTTGCGAAGCAGAGCCTCGCGGTCTCACCGCCCGATTCTCCTGGTCCCGGAGCGGGCCTCCTCCGCGCACGGAGCGGCAAGGCTGTGATCTTCGCCTGGACGCCCAGCCAGGGCCTCAGCGCCCGGGCCGCCCCGCCGCAGTCTGTGTCTGCCAAAGTACTCGCCCGTCCCTCCCCCTCCCAGCTCCCTGGGGTTCCCGCCCACCCGCCTCTCACTCCTCACTCGGCTTCCTCCCGCGGGTGCTGCTGCTGCTTCCCGGAGAAGCTGGCTGTGGCACCACCGTCTCCACGCCGCGATGTTTCTCTTTTGCTTTGCCCATTTGAAGGCCTCTGTGCGGAAAGGAGAGGCCCTGCGTTGGGCACCAAAAATGTGCCCGGGTCCCTTTAGTTCTGGGGTTTTTGTTTGGGGTCAGTGAAGGTCGAAGCTGATAAAACAGCGCAGCGAGGCCTGGGATGTGTCTGGTAGCAAATGGGAAAGAGCGCCCTGTGGGTGGGGGAGGTGAGCACCGCGGCTGTGCGGGTCCGCTGCACCTGGCGGTCTCCCAAGGCCGCCTCCCCGGCCGCCCTGCACTGGGTCCCGTCTCACTGTGCTTGCATCTTTACAGGTTTGGATTCATTCTTCACAAGGACGAGGCCGCCCTGCATAAGATCGACCTGGAGACCCTGTCGTACGTCCGCTCGGTGGACCTGGCGGCGCACGGCTGCGTGCCCCTCTCGCTGGCCTACTCGCACCTGGGCGGCTACTACTTCGTGAGCTGCAGGCCGGACGGCTCGGGCACCGCGCCCCCACAACTGCTGCTGGACGGGGTCACTGACGCGGTCATCGGGCCCAACGGCAACGTGACAGGCGTGCCCTACGTGTCCCCCGACGGCCACTACCTGGTCAGCGTGGACAACACCCGGGGCCTGGTGCACGTGCAGCGCATGGGCGCTCGCGGCGAGATCCGCGGGGCCTTTGAGGTGCGCACTGACCTGCACCTGGCCGACCTGGCCTTCCTGCCGTCCTTCACGGCTGCGCGCGGATACACAGCCTGCGGCAGTGCCGGCACCCAGGCGCTCTGCCTGGACCTGGCCTCGGGCGCCGTCAGCGTGCTGGGCGGCCTGAAGGAGCCGCTGCCCGCCGCACAGTGGCCCTGGGACGCCAAGAACCGGCGCGTCCAGGCCAGCGGCTTGTTTGGCCAGTACCTGATGACGCCCTCTGAGGACTCGCTCTTCATCCTGGACGGCCGGCTGAACAGGCTGAACTGTGAGATCACCCAGGTCGCCAAGGGCAACACCCTGGTCTGGGTGGGTGAGGCCTAGCCCGCCTCCCTGCAGGGCAGCCCCAGTCCGCTTAGCCCAAGGCTGAAAGTGCAAAGCCTCACCTTGCAAAGTGGCCTCCCGGTCAGACGGAAGTCACTGGGTTACCCCTGGTCAAATAGATCATTTCTGACAAAGACATATGCAAAACTATTGGCTGATTAGAAATATTTAACACAATGGCTAATGAGAAATGACACCACTTAGAAGATTCAACTGCATACTTATGTTTTAAACCAATAAAATTATATTTAAATGCTTTAAAAATAACTAACCTGCAGGGAATTTCGGATGATGTAAGCATCATTTAATTTTGAGGGGAGTGTCTAATTTTTACTCTATTTTTCTGGTACATGTGAACCAGAAATAAAAGGTAATATGGAACTTTAAAATGCTTAATTCGAAATATCCTGTCCCGTCCACTGTTTATATCTTTTGTGCCTTGAAGGGAATGTCACAGGAGGAAAAGGAAGGCTAAAAGCTGCATAATGAACACCCTCATAGCTATAAATCTATTGTCATTTAAAACTGCTTAGTATCTCTTGCGTCAAATCCTGCCTTCGGTCATCTGTTAGACCCTCTGTGAAACCTCATTTGAAGGCCCAAGCCAGCCTGAG